>CAWUPB010000751.1:0-29731 GCA_963924115.1 Dovyalis caffra | reverse complement strand
GAGCGTGAAACAATCTATAGAGAAAATATAATTCCTGGTTTGAGGTTTTTGGGACCTACATCATAGCCAAAGTGACAACCACGAGACTCATCGACCTCGACCGTGAGTTGCGATTAATTTTCGCCCAAAAATGGCCGACCAAGTTTTGAGCGAGTTTTAGACCAAAATCGATGAAAAACGAGCCAATGGTAAAAACTCGTGGCCTCCGGCCATGACACAGGGGTGATTTTTGTAAAAAAATGACATTAAGGCCGAAAAAGACGATTTTCTAGTTTTTCGAGACAATGCGGGCATGCGAGCTTTCGAGTTCTGGAAAGGTCGGTGTGAACCAGCGTGAAACAATCTATAGAAAAAATGTAATTCCCGATTTGTGGTTTGTGGGACCTACATCATGGCCAAAGTGACAACCACGGAGACTTATCGGGCTCGACCGTGAGTTGAGATTTATTTTCGCTCAAAAATGATCATGCATGTTTTGAGTAGTTTTAGACCTAGTTCGATGGCAAATGAGCTAACGATAAAACTCATTGCCTTTGGTTATGACACGGGGGTGATTTTTGCAAAAAAAGGATGTTTAGGCCGAAAAAATATGCCTTTCTAGTTTTTTGAGATAATGTGGGCATGCGAGCTTTCGAGTTCTTGCAAGGGCCGGTGTGAACGAGCGTGAAACAATCTATAGAGAAAATATAATTCCCGGTTTGAGGTTTTTGGGACCTACATCATAGCCAAAGTGACAACCACGAGTCATCGGGCTCGACCGTGAGCTAAGGTTGATTTTCGCCAAAAAATGGTCATCCAAGTTTTGAGCGAGAGTTAGACCTAGTTCGATGGCAAACGAGCCAACGATAAAAACTCATTTCCTTTGGCCATGACCGGGGGTGATTTTTGCAAAAAAAAAGAAGTTTAGGCCAAGAAAATACGTTTTTCTAGTTTTTCGAGAGAATTCGGGCATGCGAGCTTTCGAGTTCCTAGAAAGGCCATTGTGAACGAGCGTGAAACAATCTATAGAGAAAATATAATTCCCGGTTTGAGGTTTTTGGGACTCGCATCATAGTCAAAGTGACAACCACGGAGACTCATCGGGCTCGACCGTGAGCCGAGGTTGATTTTCGCCAAAAAATGGCCGACCAAGTTTTAAGCATTGTTAGACCCGGTTCGATGGCAAACTAGCCAACAATAAAAACTCATTGTCGTTGCCCATGACCCGGGGTAGATTTTTGAAAAAAAAACGACGTTTAGGCGGAGAAAATACGCTTTTCTAGTTTTTCGAAACAATGCGGGCATGCGAGTTTTCAAGTTCTCGGAAAGGTCGGTGTGAACGAGTATGAAACAATCTATAAAGAAAATGTAATTTCTAGTTTTAGGTTTTTGGGACCTACATCATAGCCAATGTAACAACCACAGAGTGTCATCGGGCTCGACCGTGAGTCGAGGTTGATTTTCGCCAAAAAATGGTCATCCAAGTTTTGAGCGAGTTTTAGACCTAGTTCGATGGCAAACGAGCCAACAAGAAAAACTCATTGCCTCCGGCCATGACTAGGGGTGAGTTTTGTAAAAAAACGACGTTTAGGCCGAGAAAATACGTTTTTCTAGTTTTTTGAAACAATGCGGGCATGCAAGCTTCGAGTTCCCGCAAAGGTCGGTATGAAGGAGCATAAAACAATCTATAAAGAAAATGTAATTCCCGGCTTGAGGTTTTTGGGACCTACATCATAGCCAAAGTGACAACCACGAGAGAGTCATCGGGCTCCACCGTTAGTTGAGGTTGATTTTCGCCCAAAAATGGACTTTCAAGTTTTGAGCGAGTTTTTGATCGAGTTCGATGGCAAACGAGCCAACGATAAAACTCATTGCCTTTGCCCATGACCCGGAGGTATTTTTGCAAAAAAATGACGTTTAGGCCGAGAAAATACGCTTTTCTAATTTTTAGAGACAATGCGGGCATGCGAGCTTTCGAATTCACGGGAAGGCCGGTGTGAACGAGCGTGAAACAATATATAGAAAAAATGTAATTCTTGATTTGAGGTTTGTGGGACCTACATCATAGCCAAAGTGGCAACCACGGAGACTTATAGGGCTCGACCGTGAGCCGAGGTTTATTTTCGCCCAAAAATGGCCGTTAAAGTTTTTGAGTAGTTTTAGACCGAGTTCAATGGCAAACGAGCCAACGATAAAACTCATTGCCTTTGGCTATGACACGGGTGTGATTTTTGCAAAAAAACGACGTTTAGGTCGAAAAAAGACGCTTTTCTAATTTTTCGAGACAATGCGGGCATGCGAGCTTTCGAGTGCCTGAAGGGCCGATGTGAACGTGTGTGAAACAATCTATAGAGAAAATGTAATTCTTGGTTTGAGGTTTTTGGGACCTACATCATAACCAAAGTGACAACCATAAAAACTCATCGATCTCGACCGTGAGTCGCGATTAATTTTCGCCCAAAAATGGCCGACCAAGTTTTGAGCGGTTTTATACCCAAATTGATGAAAAACGAGCCAATGATAAAAACTCATGGCTCGTGGCCATGACTCGGAGGTTATTTTTGTCAAAAAATGACGTTTAGGCCGAAAAAAGACGCTTTTCTAGTTTTTCGAGACAATGCGGGCATGCGAGCTTTCGAGTTCTCGGAAAGGTCGGTGTGAACCGATGTGAAATGTAATTCCTAATTTTAGGTTTGTGGGACCTACATCATAGCCAAAGTGACAACCACAGAGACTTATCGGGCTCGACCAGTGAGCCGAGATTTATTTTCGCTCGAAATGACCATCCAAGTTTTGAGTAGTTTTAGACCCGGTTCGATGGCAAATGAGCTAACGATAAAACTCATTGCCTTTGGTTATGACACGGGGGTGATTTTTGCAAAAAAAGGACGTTTAGGCCGAAAAAAGATGCTTTTCTAGTTTTTCGAGACAATGCGGGCATGCGAGCTTTCAAGTTCTCGAAGGGCCGATGTGAATGTGCATGAAACAATCTATAGAGATAATGTAATTCCTGGTTTGAGGTTTTTGGGACCTACATCGTAGCCAAAGTCACAACCACGAGTCATCGGGCTAGATTGTGAGCTAAGGTTGATTTTCGCCAAAAAATGGTCATCCAAGTTTTGAGCAGATTTAGACCTAGTTCAATGGCAAACGAGCCAACGATAAAAACTCATTGCCTTTGGCCATGACCTTGGGGTGATTTTTGCAAAAACAATCAAAGTTTAAGCCAAGAAAATACGTTTTTCTAGTTTTTTGAGACAATTCGAGCATGCGAGCTTTCGAGTTCCTAGAAAGGCCATTGTGAACGAGCGTGAAACAATCTATAGAGAAAATGTAATTCTTGGTTTGAGGTTTTTGGGACCTGCATCATAGCCAAAGTGACAACCACAGAGACTCATCGGGCTCGACCGTGAGCCGAGGTTGATTTTCACCAAAAAATGGTCGTCCAAGTTTTAAGAAGTTTTAGACCTAGTTCGATGGAAAACGAGCCAACGATAAAAAGTCATTGCCTTTGGCCATGACTTGGGGGTGATTTTTGTAAAAAAATAACGTTTAGGCCAAGAAAATACGTTTTTCTAGTTTTTCGAGACAATACGGGCATACGAGCTTTCGAGTTCCTGGAAAGGTCATTGTGAACGAGCGTGAAACAATTTATAGAGAAATTGTTATTCCTTGTTTGAGGTTTTTGGGACCTACATCGTAGCCAAAGTGACAACCACAGAGACTCATCGAGCTCGACTCGTGAGTCGAGGTTGATTTTCGCCAAAAAATGGTCATCAAAGTTTTGAGCGAGTTTTAGACCTCGTTCGATGGAAAACAAGCCAACGATAAAAATTCATTGCCTTTGGCCATGACACGGGGGTGATTTTTGCAAAAAAACGAAGTTTAGGCCAAGAAAATACATTTTTCTAGTTTTTTGAGACAATTCGTGCATGCGAGCTTTCGAGTTCCTGGAAAGACCATTGTGAACGAGCGTGAAACAATCTATAGAGAAAACGTAATTCCTGGTTTGAGGTTTTTGGGACCTGCATTATAGACAAAGTGACAACCACGGAGACTCATCGGCCTCGACCGTGACTCGAGGTTGATTTTCGCCAAAAAATGGTTGGCCAAGTTTTGAGCATTGTTAGACCCGGTTCGATGGCAAACAAGCCAATGATAAAGCCGATTGCCTTTGGCCATGACCCGGGGGTGAATTTTGCAAAAAAATGACGTTTAAGCCACGAAAATATGCTTTTCTAGTTTTTCGAGATAATGCGGGCATGCGAGCTTTCGAGTTCTCGAAGGGTTAGTTTTTGGGACCTACATCGTAGCCAAAGTGACAATCACGGAGACTCATCGGGCTCGACCGTGAGCCGAGGTTGATTTTCGTCAAAAAATGGTCATCCAAGTTTTGAGCGAGTTTTAGACCTCGTTCGATGGCAAACGAGCCAACGATAAAAACTCATTGCCTTTGGCCATGACACGGGGGTGATTTTTGTAAAAAAACGAAGTTTAGGCCAAGAAAATACATTTTTCTAGTTTTTTGAGACAATTCGTGCATGCAAGCTTTCGAGTTCCTGGAAAGGCCATTGTGAACGAGCGTGAAAAAATCTATAGAGAAAAAGTAATTCTGGTTTGAGGTTTTTGGGACCTACATCATAGCCAAAGTGACAACCACAGAGACTCATCGGCCTCGACCGTGACTTGAGGTTGATTTTCGCCAAAAAATGGCCGACCAAGTTTTGAGCATTGTTAGACCCGGTTCGATGGCAAATGAGCGAACAATAAAAACTCATTGTCGTTGCCCATGACACGGGGGAGATTTTTGAAAAAAAAATGATGTTTAGGCGAGAGAAAATATGTTTTTCTAGTTTTTCGAAACATGCGAGCATGCGAGTTTTCAAGTTCTTGGAAAGGTCAAGTGAACGAGTATGAAACAATCTATATAGAAAATGTAATTCCTAGTTTTAGGTTTTTAAAACCTACATCGTAGCCAAAGTAACAACCACAGAGAGTCATCGGGCTCGACCGTGAGCTGAGGTTGATTTTCGCCAAAAAATGGTCATCCAAGTTTTGAGCGAGTTTTAGACCTAGTTCGATGGAAATCGAGCCAACAATAAAAACTCATTGCCTTTGGCCATGACCGGGGGGTGATTTTTATAAAAAAACGACGTTTAGGTTGAGAAAATATGTTTTTCTAGTTTTTTAAAACAATGCGGGCATGCAAGCTTCGAGTTCTCGGAAACGTCGGTATGAAGGAGCATAAAACAATCTATAGAGAAAATGTAATTCCCGGTTTGAGGTTTTTGAGACCTACATCATAGCCAAAATGACAACCACAGAGAGTCATCGGGCTCGACCGTTAGCTAAGGTTGATTTTCGCCGAAAAATGGACTTTCAAGTTTTGAGTAGTTTTTGAGTCGAGTTTGATGGAAAACGAGCCAACGATAAAACTCATTACCTTTGGCCATGACACGGAGGTATTTTTGCAAAAAAAAAGACGTTTAGGCCGAGAAAATACGCTTTTCTAGTTTTTCGAGACAATGCGGGCGAGCGAGCTTTCGAATTCCCGGGAAGGCCGGTGTGAACGAGCATGAGACAATATATAGAAAAAATGTAATTCTCGATTTGAGGTTTGTGGGACCTACATCATAGCCAAAGTGGCAACCATAGAGACTTATAGGGCTCGACCGTGAGCCGATGTTTATTTTCGCTCAAAAATGGCCGTTCAAGTTTTGAGTAGTTTGAGACCCAGTTCAATGGAAAACGAGCCAACGATAAAACTCATTGCCTTTGGCTATGACCTAGGGGTGATTTTTGCAAAAAAACGACGTTTAGGCCAAAAAAAGACGCTTTTCTAATTTTTCGAGACAATGCGGGCATGCGAGCTTTCGAGTTCCTGAAGGGCTGATGTGAATGTGCGTGAAACAATATATAGAGAAAATGTAATTCCTGGTTTGAGGTTTTTGGGACCTACATCTTAGCCAAAGTGACAACCACAAAGACTCATCGGGCTCGACCAGTGAGCCGAGGTTGATTTTCGCCAAATAATGGTCGTCCAAGTTTTGAGAAGTTTTAGACCTAATTCGATGGCAAACGAGCCAACGATAAAAAGTCATTGCCTTTGGCCATGACTTGGGGGTGATTTTTGCAAAAAAAAATAACGTTTAGGCCAAGAAAATACGTTTTTCTAGTTTTTCGAGACAATACGGGCATACGAGCTTTCGAGTTCCTGGAAAGGCTATTGTGAACGAGCGTGAAACAATCTATAGAGAAATTGTAATGCTGGTTTGAGGTTTTTGGGACCTACATCGTAGCCAAAGTCACAACCACGGAGACGCATCGACCTCGACCGTGAGCCGAGGTTGATTTTCGCCAAAAAATGGTTGTCCAAGTTTTGAGAAGTTTTAGACCTAATTCGATGGCAAACGAGCCAACGATAAAAATTCATCTCCTTTGGCCATGACCAGGGGGTGATTTTTGTAAAAAAACGATGTTTAGGTCGAGAAAATACGTTTTTCTAGTTTTTTGAAACAATGCGGGCATGCGAGCTTCGAGTTCCTGGAAAGGTCGGTATGAAAGAGCATAAAACAATCTATAGAGAAAATTTAATTCCTGGTTTGAGGTTTTTGGGACCTACATCATAGCCAAAGTGACAACCACAAAGAGTCATCGGGCTCGACCGATTAGCCGAGGTTGATTTTCGCCCAAAAATGGACTTTCAAGTTTTGAGCGACTTTTGATCGAATTCGATGGAAAACAAGCCAACGATAAAGCTCATTGCCTTTGGCCATGACACGGAGGTATTTTTGCAAAAAAATGTCATTTGGCCGAGAAAATACGCTTTTCTAGTTTTTCGAGACAATGCGGGCATGCGAGCTTTCGAATTCTTGGGAAGGTCGATGTGAACGCACGTGAAACAATATATAGAAAAAATGTAATTCCCGATTTGTGGTTTGTGGGACTACATCATAGCCAAAGTGGCAACCACGGAGACTTATAGGGCTCGACCAGTGAGTCGAGGTTTATTTTCGCCCAAAAATGGTCGTTAAAGTTTTGAGTAGTTTTAGACCCGGTTCGATGGCAAACAAGCCAACGATAAAACTTATTGCCTTTGGCCATGACACGGGGGTGATTTTTGCAAAAAAAACGACGTTTAAGCCACGAAAATATGCTTTTCTAGTTTTTCGAGATAATACGAGCATGCGAGCTTTCTAGTTCCTTAAGGGTCGATTTTTGGGACATACATCGTAGCCAAAGTGACAATCACGGAGACTCATCGGGCTTGACCATGAGTCGAGGTTGATTTTCGCCAAAAAATTATTGTCCAAGTTTTGAGAAGTTTTAGACCTAGTTCGATGGCAAACGAGCCAACGATAAAAACTCATTGCCTTTGGCCATGACTTGGGGGTATTTTTGCAAAAAAATAACATTTAGGCAAAGAAAATACGTTTTTCTAGTTTTTCGAGACAATACGGGCAAACGAGCGTGAAATAATCTATAGAGAAATTGTAATTCCTAGTTTGAGGTTTTTAGGACCTACATCGTAGCCAAAGTGACAACCACGGAGACTCATCGGGCTCGACCGTGAGGTGAGGTTGATTTTCGCCCAAAAATGGCCGATAAAGTTTTGAGAAGTTTTAGACCTAGTTCGATGAAAAACGAGCCAATGATAAAAACTCATCGCCTTTGGCCAAGACTTGGGAATGATTTTTACAAAAAAACGACGTTTACGCCGAGAAAATACATTTTTCTAGTTTTTCGAGACAATGCGACATGGGAGCTTTCGAGTTCTTGGAAGGGCTAGTGTGAACAAGCATGAAACAATCGTAGAGAAATTGTAATACCTAGTTTGAGGCTTTTGGGACCTACATCATAACCAAAGTGACAACTACAAAGACTTATCGGCCTCGACTGTGAGTCGAGGTTGATTTTCGTCCAAAAATGGTCGATCAAGTTTTGAGCAATTTTAGACCTAGTTCGATGGCAAATAAGCCAACGATAAAACTCATTACCTATGGCCATGACACGGGGGTGATTTTTACAAAAAACGACGGTTATGTCGAGAAAATACGCTTTCCTAGTTTTTCAAGACAATGCGGGCATGGGAGCTTCGTGTTCTGAAAGCGCTAGTGTGAACGAGCGTGAAACAATCTATAAAGAAAGTATAATTCCTGGTTTGTGGTTTTTGGGACATACATCATAGCCAAAGTGACAACACGGTGACTTATCGGCCTCGACCAGTGAGCTAAGGTTGATTTTTGCCTAAAAATGGTCGACCATGTTTTTAGCGAGTTTTAGACCCGAGTTCGATGAAAAATGAGCCAATGATAAAAACTCATCGCTTTTGGCCATGACACAGGGGTGATTTTTTCAAGAAAACGATGTTTAGGTCGAGAAAATACGCTTTTCTAGTTTTTCGAGACAATACGGGCATTTGAGCTTCGAGTTCTCGGAACGACCGGTGTGAACAAGCATGAAACAATCTATG
This sequence comes from Dovyalis caffra, assembly GCA_963924115.1. Classification (NCBI taxonomy): domain Eukaryota; kingdom Viridiplantae; phylum Streptophyta; class Magnoliopsida; order Malpighiales; family Salicaceae; genus Dovyalis; species Dovyalis caffra. Next base: position 21,279 of record CAWUPB010000751.1, on the reverse strand, counting down.
AAGAAACTATAATTCTTAATTTGAGGTTTTTGGGACCTACATGATTGCCAAAGTGACAACACGGTGACTTATCGGCCTCGACCGTGAGTCGAGGTTAATTTTCGCCCAAAAATGGCCGACCAAGTTTTGAGCAGTTTTAGACCCGAGTTTGATGAAAAATGAGCCAACGATTAAAACTCATTGCCTTTGGCTATGACACGGGGGTGATTTTTGCAAAAAAACGACGTTTAGGCCAAGAAAATACGCTTTTTTAGTTTTTCGAGACAATGCGAGATGCGAGCTTTCAAGTTCCTAGAAGGGTCGATGTAAAAGAGCATGAAACAATCTATAGAGAAAATGTGTAATTCCAAGTTTGAGGTTTTTGGGACCCACATCATAGCTAAAGTGACAACCGGAGAGACTCCTCGGCCTCAACTGTGAGTCGAGGTTGATTTTAGCCCAAAAATGGTTGACCAAGTTTTGAGAAGTTTTAGACCCGGTTCGATGGCAAACGAACCAACAATAAAAACTCATTGTCTTTAGCTATGACTTGGGGGTGATTTTTGTAAAAAAACAACGTTTAGGCCAAGAAAATACACTTTTTTTTTGAGACAATACGGGCATGCGAACATTCGAGTTCCCGAAAAAGCCGATGTAACGAGCGTGAAATAATCTATAGAGAAACTATAATTCCTAGTTTGCGAGCTTTTGGAATTTACATCATAGCCAAACCGACAACCACGGAGACTCATCGACCTCGACCGTGAGTCGAGGTTGATTTCCTTCTAAAAATGGCCGACCAAGTTTTGAGAAGTTTTAGACCCATTTCAATGGCAAACGAGCCAACGATAAAACTCATTGCCTTTGGCCTTGAACTAGGGGTGATTTTTGCAAAAAAATGACGTTTAGGTCGAGAAAATTCACTTTTCTAGTTTTTTGAGACAATGCGGGCATGCGAGCTTTCGAGCTCTCGAAAGGGCCGAGTGTGAATGAGTGTGACACAATCTATAGAGAAACCGTAATTCTTGGTTTGAGGTTTTTGGGACCTACATCATATCCAAAGTGACAACCACGGAGACTCATCGGCCTCGACTATGAGCCGAGGTTGATTTTTGCCCGAAAATGGTCGACTTGGTTTTTTAGTAGTTTTAGACCTAGTTCGATGAAAAACGAGCCAATGATAAAAACTCATTGTTTTGGCCACGAGCCGGGGGTGAATTTTGTAAAAAATGACATTTAGGTCGAGAAAATACCCTTTTCTACTTTTTCGAGACAATCCGGGCATACGAGCTTTCGAGTTCCTGGAAGGGCCGGTGTGAAAGAGCGTGAAACAATCTATAGAGAAACCGTAATTCCTAGTTTGAGGTTTTTGGGACCTACATCATAGCCAAAGTGACAACCACGGAGACTCATCGGCCTCGACTATGAGCTAAGGATATTTTAGCCTAAAAATGGTCGACCAAGTTTTGAGCGAGTTTTAGATCCGAGTTTGATAGAAAACGAGCCAATGATAAAACTCATTGCTTTTGCCCACAAGCTGGGGGCATTCTTACAAAAAAAATGACGTTTAGATCGAGAAAATACACTTTTCTAGTTTTTCGAGACAATCCGGGCATGCTAGCTTTTGAGTTCCTTGAAGGGTCGGTGTGAACGAGCATGAAACAATATATAGAGAAACTATAATTTCTAGTTGGAGGTTTTTGGGACCTACATCATAGCCAAAGTGATAACCACAGAGACTCATTGCCCTCGAGTGTGAACTCGGGTTGATTTTCGCCTAAAATATGGCCGACCAAGTTTTGGGCGGTTTTAGACCCGAGTTTGATGGCAAACGAGCCAATGAAAAAAACTTATTGCCTTTGGCCATTAAGCGGGGGTGATTTTTTCAAAAAAATAACGTTTAGACCGAGAAAAGTCACTTTTTTAGTTTTTCGAGGCAATGCGGGCATGCGAGCTTTCGAGTTCGTAGAAGGGCTGGTGTGAACGAGCGTGAAACAATCTACAAAGAAATTGTGATTCCCGGTTTGAGGTTTTTGGGACCTATATCATAGCCAATGTGACAACCACGGAGACTCATCGACCTTGACTATGAGCCGAGGTTGATTTTCACCCTTAAATGGCCGATCAAGTTTTGACCGAGTTTTAGACCCGGTTCGATTAAAAACGAGCCAACGATAAAAACTCATTTCCTTTATCCGTGACCTGGGGGTGTTTTTGCAAAAAAAATGACGTTTAGGTTGAAGAAATTTGTTTTTCTAGTTTTTTGAAACAATGCGAGCATGCGAGCTTTTGAGTTCCTAGAATGGCCGGTGTGAACGAGCATGAAACAATCTATAAAGAAACCGTAATTCCTATTTTAACATTTTTGGGACCTACATCATAGCCAAAATGACAACCATAAAGACTCGGCGGCCTCGACCGTGAGCCGAGGTTGATTTTCGCCCAAAAATGGTCGACCAAGTTTTGAGTAGTTTTAGACCCGGTTTGATGGCAAACGAGCCAATGGTAAGAACTTATTGCTTTTGGGCATGAGCTGGGGGTGATTTTTGCAAAAAAATGACCTTCGGGTCGAGAAAATACACTTTTCTAGTTTTTCGAGACAATCGGGCATGCGAGCTTTCGAGTTCCTGGAAGGGCCGATGTGAATGAGCATGAAACAATGTATAGAGAAACTATAATTCCTAGTTTGAGGTTTTTGGGACCTACATCATAGCCAAAGTAACAACCACATAGACTCATCGGCCTCGACTGTGAGCCGAGGTTGATTTTTGCCCAAAAATGGCCGACCAAGTTTTGAGCGAGTTTTAGACCCGGTTTGATGGCAAACGAGCCAACGATAAAAAATCGTTGCTTTTGGGCATGAGCTGGGGGTGATTTTTGCAAAAAAAATAACGTTTAGGTCGAGAAAATACACTTTTCTAGTTTTTCGAGACAATCGGGCATGCAAAGTTTTGAGTTTCGGAAGGGCCGGTGTGAACGAGCATGAAACAATGTATAAAGAAACTATAATTCCTAGTTTGAGGTTTTTGGGACCTACATCATAGCCAAAGTAACAACCGGAAAGACTCATCGGCCTCGACTCGTGAGTCGAGGTTGATTTTTGCCCAAAAATGGCCGACCAAGTTTTGAGCGAGTTTTAGACCTAGTTTGATGGAAACGAGCCAACGATAAAAACTTGTTACTTTTGCCCACGAATTGGGAGTGATTTTTGCAAAAAAAAATGACATTTAGGTCGAGAAAATACACTTTTCTAGTATTTTGAGATAATTCGGGCATGCGAGCTTCCGAGTTCTCGGAAGGGCGGTGTGAACGAGTATGAAACAATCTATAGAGAAACTATAATTCCTATTTTAACGTTTTTGGGACCTACATCATAGCCAAAGTGACAACCACAGAGACTCATTGGCCTAGATTTTGAGTTGAGGTTGATTTTTGCCAAAACGATCGACTAAGTTTTGAGTAGTTTTAGACCCGGTTTGATGGCAAATGAGCCAACGATAAAAACTCATTGCTTTTAGCCATGAACTGGGGGTATTTTTGCAAAAAAAATGACGTTTAAGTTGAGAAAATACACTTTTCTAGTATTTTGAGACAATTCGGGTATGCGAGCTTTCGAGTTCTCGAAAGGGCGGTATGAACGAACATGAAACAATCTATAGAGAAATTATAATTCCTATTTTAAGGTTTTTGGGGCCTATATCATAGCCAAAGTGATAGCCACGGAGACTCATTGGCCTCGACTTTGAGTTGAGGTTGATTTTTGCCAAAAATGGTCGACCAAGTTTTGAGTAGTTTTAGACCCGAGTTTGATGGAAAACGAGCCAAAGATAAAAACTCATTGCTTTTAGCCATGAACCGGGGGTATTTTTGCAAAAAAATGACGTTTAGGTCGAGAAAATACACTTTTCTAGTTTTTCGAGACAATCGGGCATGCGAGCTTTCGAGTTCCCGGAACTCAAAACCTTGCATGCTCGATTGTCTCGAAAAACTAAAAAGTGTATTTTCTCGACCTAAACGTCGCTTGTTTTGTAAAAATCACATCCGGTTCCTGGAAGGGCCGCTGTGAACGAGCCCGAAACAATCTATAGAGAAACTATAATTCCTATTTTAAGGTTTTTGGGACCTATATCATAGCCAAAGTGATAGCCACAGAGACTCATTGGCCTCGACTTTGAGTTGAGGTTGATTTTTGCCAAAAATGGTCGACCAAGTTTTGAGTAGTTTTAGACCCGAGTTTGATGGAAAACGAGCCAAAGATAAAAACTCATTGCTTTTAGCCATGAACCGGGGGTATTTTTGCAAAAAAATGACGTTTAGGTCGAGAAAATACACTTTTCTAGTTTTTCGAGACAATCGAGCATGCGAGCTTTCGAGTTCCCGGAACTCAAAACCTTGCATGCTCGATTGTCTCGAAAAACTAAAAAGTGTATTTTCTCGACCTAAACGTCGATTTTTGTAAAAATCACATCCGAGTTCTCGGAAGGGCCGCTGTGAACGAGCCCGAAACAATCTATAGAGAAACTATAATTCCTGGTTTGTGGTTTTTGGGACCTACATAATAGCCAAAGTGACAACCACGAGAGATTCATCTCGCCTCGACTCGTGAGTCGAGGTTGATTTTCGCCCAAAAATGGCCGACCAAGTTTTGAGCATTTTTTGATCCGAGTTTGATGGAAAACGAGCCAATGATAAAAACTCATTGCCTTTGGCCGTGACTCGGGGGTGGTTTTTGCAAAAACATGACATTTAGGCCGAGGAAATTCGCTTTTCTAGTTTTTTGAGACAATGCGGGCATGCGAGCTTTCGAGTTCTCGGAAGGGTCGGTGTGAACAAGCATGAAACAATCTATAGAGAAGCCGTAATTCTTGGTTTGAGGTTTTTGGGGCATTCATCATAGCCAAAGTGACAACCATAGAGACTCATCGGCCTCGACCGTGAGTCGAGGTTGATTTTTGCCCAAAAATGACCGACCAAGTTTTGAGCGGTTTTAGACCCGGTTTGATGGCAAACGAGCCAACGATAAAAACTCATTGCTTTTGGCCACAAATTATGGGTGATTTTTGCAAAAAAACGATGTTTAAGCCCAAGAAATATAGTTTTCTAGTTTTTCGAGATTATGCGAGCATGTTGGCTTTCGAGTTCCTTAAAGGGCCGGTGTGAACGAGCGCATAATAATCTATAGGAAAACTATCATTCCTGGTTTAAGGCTTTTGAGACCTACCTCATGGCAAAAGTTAAAACTATAGAGACTCATCGGCCTCGACTCGTGAGCCGAGGTTGATTTTACCCAAAAATGGCCGATCACGTTTTGAGCGAGTTTTAGAGCTATTTTGATACCAAACGAGCCAACAATAAAAACTCATGGCTTATGGCCATTAGCTTAGGGTGATTTTAAAAAAAATGATGTTTAGGCCCAAAAAAAAACAATTTTTTTATTTTTCCGAGATGATGCGGGCATGCGGGCTTTCGAGTTCTTGGAAGGGTCGATGTGAACGAGCATGAAAAAATCTATAGAAAAAATGTAATCCTTGGTTTGAGGTTTTTGGACCTTCTTCATGGCAAAAGTGACAACCATAGAGACTCATTGGGCTTGACTATGAGCCGAGGTTGATTTTCATCAAAAAATGGTCAACCAAGTGTGGGGAAGTTTTAAACCTAGGTCGATGCCAAATGAGACAATGATAAAACCTCATGGCTTTTGGCCATGACCTCGGGATGATTTTTGTAAGAAAACGACGTTTAGGCCCAAAGAATACGGTTTTCTAGTTTTTCGAAATGATTCGGCCATGCGGGCTTTTGAGTTCCTTAAAGGGCCGATGTGAACGAGCGGGAAAAAATCTATAGGAAAAATGTAATCCCTAGTTTAAGGTTTTTGGGACCTACCTCATGGAAAAAGTGACAACTGTAGAGACTCATCGGCCTCGGCTGCGAGGTGAGGTTGATTTTTGCTCAAAAATGATAGACCACGTTTGAGCGAGTTTTAAACCTAGTTTGATGCGAAATGAGCCAACAATAAAAACTCATGGCCTTAGGCCATGACTTCGAGGTGATTTTTGCAAAAAAACAATGGTAAAACCCAACAAATACGGTATTCTAGTGTTTCGATATGATGCGAGCATGCGGGCTTTCGAGTTCGTTGAAGGGCCGATGGGAACGAGTGCAAAAAAATCTATAGGAAAATTGTAATCCTTGTTTTGAGGTTTTTGGGACCTACCTCATGGCAAAAGTGACAACCATAAAGGCTCATCGGCTTCGACTGTGAGTCGAGGTTGATTTTCGCCCAAAAATGGCCGACCAAGTTTTGAGCGAGTTTTAGACCCGGTTTGATGGCAAACGAGCCAAGGATAAAAAATCATTGCTTTTGGCCATGAAGCTGGGGGTGATTTTTGTGAAAAAAAATGACATTTAGGTCGAGGAAATTCACTTTTCTAGTTTTTTGAGATAATTCGATCATGCGAGCTTTCGAGTTCCTAGAAGGGTCGGTGTGAACGAGCTCGAAACAATCTATAGAGAAACTATAATTCCTGGTTTGTGATTTTTGGCACCTACATAATAGCCAAAGTGACAACCACGAGAGATTCATCTGCCTCGACTGTGAGTCGAGGTTGATTTTCGTCCAAAAATGGCCGACTAAGTTTTGAGCACTTTCGGACCCGGTTCGATGCAAAACGAGCCAATGATAAATACTCATTGCCTTTGGCTATGACCTAGGGGTGGTTTTTGCAAAAAAATGACATTTAGGTCGAGGAAATTCGCTTTTCTAGTTTTTTGAAACAATGCGGGCATGCGAGCTTTCGTGTTCCTAGAAGGGTCTGGTGTGAACGAGCGTGAAACAATTTATAGAGAAACTGTAATTCCTAGTTTGAGGTTTTTGGGGCGTACATCATAGCCAAAGTGACAACCACGAGAGACTATTCGGCCTCGACTATGAGCCGAGGTTGATTTTCGCCCAAAAATGGCCGACCGGGTTTTGAGCGAGTTTTAGACGCATTTTGATGGGAAATGAGCCAACGATAAAACTCATTGCTTTTGGCCATAAATTGTGGGTGATTTTTGTAAAAAAATGATGTTTAAGCTCAAGAAATATAGTTTTCTAGTTTTTCGAGATTATCCGAGCATGCGGCTTTCGAGTTCCTTAAAGGACCGGTGTGAACGGGCTCATAATAATCTATAGGAAAAGCTGTCATTCCTGGTTTGAGGTTTTTGAGACCTACCTCATGGCAAAAGTTAAAACTATAGAGACTCATCGGCCTCGACTGTGAGTCGAGGTTGATTTTAGCCCAAAAATGACCGATCACGTTTTGAGCAATTTGAGAGCTATTTCGATACAAAACAAGCCAATGATAAAAACTCATGGCTTATGGCTATTAGATCGGGGTGATTTAAAAAAAACGATGTTTAGGCCGAAAAAATATAATTTTTTTATTTTTTCGAGATGATGCGGGCAAGCGGGCTTTCGAGTTCTGGAAGGGCGGTGTGAACGAGCATGAAAAAATCTATAAAATAAGCTGTAATCCCTGGTTTAAGGTGTTTTGGACCTTCCTCATGGCAAAAGTGACAACCATAGAGACTCATTGGGCTCGACTATGAGTCGAGGTTGATTTTCGTCGAAAAATGGTCGACCAAGTATGGGGAAGTTTTAAACCTAGGTCGATGCCAAATGAGACAATGGTAAAACCTCATGGCCTTTAGCCATGACCTCGGGATGATTTTTGTAAGAAAACGACGTTTAGGCCCAAAGAATACGAGTTTTCTAGTTTTTGAAAGGATTTAGGAATGCGGGCTTTTGAGTTCTCGAAAGGGCCGATGTGAATGAGCGTGAAAAAATCTATAGGAAAAATGAAATCCCTAGTTTAAGGTTTTTGGGACCTACCTCATGGCAAAAGTGACAACCATAGAGACTCATCGGCCTCGACTCGTGAGGTGAGGTTGATTTTTGCTCAAAAATGGCGAGACCATGTTTTGAGCAATTTTAAACCTAGTATGATGCGAAATGAGCCAACAATAAAAACTCATGGCCTTAGGCCATGACTTTGGGGTGATTTTTCCAAAAACGATGGTAAAACCCAACAAATACGGTATTCTAGTGTTTCGATATGATGCGGGCATGCGAGCTTTTGAGTTCTTTGAAGGGCCGATGGGAACGAGTGTAAAAAAATCTATAGGAAAACCGTAATCCCCGGCTTGATGTTTTTGGGGCCTACCTCATGGCAAAAGTGACAACCATAAAGGCTCATCGGCTTCGATTGTGAGTTGAGGTTGATTTTCGTACAAAAATAGCCGACCAAGTTTTGAGTAGTTTTAGACCCGAGTTTGATGGAAAACGAGCCAACGATAAAAACTCGTTGCTTTTGGCCACGAAGCGGGGGTGCTTTTCGCAAAAAAAATGACATTTAGGCTGAGGAAATTCATTTTTTTAGTTTTTTGAGACAATTTGGGCATGCGAGCTTTCGAGTTCCTGGAAGGGCCGGTGTGAACGAGCACGAAACAATCTATAGAGAAACTATAATTCCTGGTTTGTGGTTTTTGGGACCTACATAGTAGCCAAAGTGACAACCATAGAGATTCATCTCGCCTCGATCGTGAGTCGAGGTTGATTTTCGCCCAAAAATGGCCGACCAAGTTTTCGGCACTTTTAGACCCATTTTGATGAAAAACGATCCAATGATAACAACTCATTGCCTTTGGGCGTAACGTGGGGGTGGTTTTTTCAAAAAAATGGCATTTTGGCCGAGGAAAATCGCTTTTCTAGTTTTTTTAGACAATGCGGGCATGCGAGCTTTCGAGTTCGTAGAAGGGTCTGGTGTGAACGAGAGTGAAACAATCCGCAAAGAAGCTGTGATTCCTGGTTTGAGGTTTTTGGGACCTACATCATAGCCAATGTGACAACCACGGAGACTCATCGACCTTGAGCGCGAGTCGAGGTTGATTTTCACCTTTAAATGGCCGATCAAGTTTTGACCGAGTTTTAGACCCGGTTCGATTAAAAACGAGCCAACGATAAAAACTCATTTCCTTTATCCGTGACCTAGGGGGTGTTTTTGCAAAAAACAATGACGTTTAGGTCGAAGAAATTCGTTTTTCTAGTTTTTTGAAACAATGCGGGCATACGAGCTTTCGAGTTCCCGGAATGACCGAGTGTGAACGAGCATGAAACAATCTATAGAGAAACCGTAATTCCTATTTTAACATTTTTGGGACCTACATCACGACCAAAATGACAACCATAGAGACTCATCGGCCTCGATTGTGAGTCGAGGTTGATTTTCGCCCAAAAATGGTCGACCAAGTTTTGAGTAGTTTTAGACCCGAGTTTGATGGAAAATGAGCCAACGATAAGAACTTATTGCTTTTGGGCATGAACTCGGGGGTGATTTTTGCAAAAAAATGACCTTTAGGTCGAGAAAATACACTTTTCTAGTTTTTCGAGACAATCGGGCATGCGAGCTTTCGAGTTCCTGGAAGGGTCGATGTGAACGAGCATGAAACAATGTATAGAGAAACTATAATTCCTAGTTTGAGGTTTTTGGGACCTACATCATAGCCAAAGTAACAACCGGAAAGACTCATCGGCCTCGACTGTGAGTCGAGGTTGATTTTCGCCCAAAAATGGCCGACCAAGTTTTGAGCGAGTTTTAGACCCGGTTTGATGGAAACGAGCCAATGATAAAAACTTGTTACTTTTTCCCATGAATTGGGGGTGATTTTTGCAAAAAAAATGACGTTTAGGTCGAGAAAATACACTTTTCTAGTTTTTTGAGACAATTCGGGCATGCGCGCTTCCGAGTTCTGGAAGGGCCGATGTGAACGAGTATGAAACAATCTATAGAGAAACTAGAATTCCTATTTTAACGTTTTTAGGACCTACATCATAGCCAAAGTGACAACCATAGAGACTTATTGGCCTAGATTTTGAGTCGAGGTTGATTTTTGCCAAAAATGATCGATTGAGTTTTGAGTAGTTTTAGACCCGAGTTTGATGGAAAATGAGCCAACGATAAAAACTCATTGATTTTAGCCATGAAGCTGGGGGTATTTTTGCAAAAAAAAATGACGTTTAAGTCGAGAAAATACACTTTTCTAGTATTTTGAGACAATTCGGGTATGCGAGCTTTCGAGTTCTGAAAGGGCCAGTGTGAACGAGCATGAAACAATCTATAGAGAAATTATAATTCCTATTTTAAGGTTTTTGGGACCTATGTCATAGCCAAAGTGACGGCCACGGAGACTCATTGGCCTCGACTTTGAGTCGAGGTTGATTTTTGCCAAAAATGGTCGACCAAGTGTTGAGTAGTTTTAGACCCGAGTTTGATGGAAAACGAGCCAAAGATAAAAACTCATTGCTTTTAGCCATGAGCTGGGGGTATTTTTGCAAACAAATGACGTTTAGGTCGAGAAAATACACTTTTCTAGTTCCCGAAACTCAAAACCTTGCATTCTCGATTGTCTCGAAAAACTAAAAAAGTGTATTTTCTCGACCTAAACGTCATTTTTTTTATAAAAATGACCCCCGGTTCTTGGAAGGGTCGTCGTGAACGAGCACGAAACAATCTATAGAGAAACTATAATTCCTGGTTTGTGATTTTTGGGACTACATAATAGCCAAAGTGACAACCACGAGAGATTCATCTACCTCGACTGTGAGCTAAGGTTGATTTTCGCCCAAAAATGGCCGACCAAGTTTTGAGCATTTTTTGATCCGGTTTGATGAAAAACAAGCCAATGATAAAAACTTATTGCCTTTGGCCGTGACACGGGGGTGGTTTTTGCAAAAAAATGACATTTAGGTCGAGGAAATTCGCTTTTCTAGTTTTTTGAGACAATGCGGGCATGCGAGCTTTCGAGTTCTGGAAGGGCCGGTGTGAACGAGCCCGAAACAATCTATAGAGAAACTATAATTCCCGATTTATGGTTTTTGGGACCTACATAGTAGCCAAAGTGACAACCATAAAGATTCATCTCGCCTCGACTGTGAGTTGAGGTTGATTTTCGCCCAAAAATGGCCGACCAAGTTTTCGGCACTTTTAGACTCGGTTTGATGAAAAACGAGCCAATGATAACAACTCATTAACTTTGGCCGTAATGTGGGGGTGGTTTTTTTAAAAAATGGCATTTTGGTCGAGGAAAATCGCTTTTCTAGTTTTTTGAGACAATACGGGCACGCACGCTTTCGAGTTCTGGAAGGGTCGGTGTGAACGAGCGTGAAACAATCTATAGAGAAACTGTAATTCTCGGTTTGAGGTTTTTGGGGCTTACATCATAGCCAAAGTGACAATTACAAAGACTCATCGGCCTCGACGATGAGCCGAGGTTGATTTTCGCCCAAAAATGACCGATCAAGTTTTGGGCGAGTTTTAGACCTAGTTTGATGGAAAACGAGCCAACGATAAAAACTCATTGCTTTTGGCCACAAATTGTGGATGATTTTTGCAAAAAAAAACGATGTTTAAGCCCAAGAATTAGAGTTTTTTAGTTTTTCGAGATTATGCGAGCATGCGGGCTTTCGAGTTCCTTAAAGGGTCGGTGTGAACGAGCGCATAATAATCTATAGGAAAACTATCATTCCTGGTTTGAGGTTTTTGAGACCTACCTCATGGCAAAAGTTAAAACTATAGAGACTCATCGGCCTTGACTATGAGTTGAGGTTGATTTTAGCCCAAAAATGACCGATCACGTTTTGAGCGAGTTTTAGAGCTATTTCGATACCAAACGAGCCAATGATAAAAGCTCATGGCTTATGGCTATTCGATCGGGGTGATTTAAAAAAAACGATGTTTAGGCTCAAAAAATACAATTTTTTTACTTTTTTGAGATGATTCATGCATGCGGGCTTTCGAGTTCCTGGAAGAGCCGGTGTGAACGAGCATGAAAAAATCTATAGAAAAACTATAATCCCTGGTTTGAGGTTTTTGGACCTTACTCATGGCGAAAGTGACAACCATAGAGACTCATTGGCCTCGACTATGAGTCGAGGTTGATTTTTGTCGAAAAATGGTCGACCAAGTGTGGGGAAGTTTTAAACCTAGGTCGATGCCAAATGAGGCAATGATAAAACCTCATGGCTTTTGGCCATGACCTCGGGATGATTTTTGTAAGAAAACGACGTTTAGGCCCAAAGAATACGGTTTTCTAGTTTTTCGAAATGATTCGGCCATGCGGGCTTTTGAGTTCCCGAAAGGGCCGATGTGAACGAGCGGAAAAAAATCTATAGGAAAAATGTAATCCCTAGTTTAAGGTTTTTGGGACCTACCTCATGGCAAAAGTGACAACCATAGAGACTCATCGGCCTCGACCGTGAGTCGAGGTTGATTTTTGCTCGAAAATGACGAGACCACGTTTTGAGCGAGTTTTAAACCTAGTATGATGCGAAATGAGCCAACAATAAAAACTCATGGCCTTGGGCCATGACTTCGGGTGATTTTTCTAAAAAATGATGGTAAATCCCAACAAATACGGTATTTTAGTGTTTCGATATGATGCGGGCATGCGGGCTTTCGAGTTCTTTGAAGGGCCGATGGGAACGAGTGCAAAAATATCTATAGGAAAACCGTAATCCCCGGCTTGATGTTTTTGGGACCTACCTCATGGCAAAAGTGACAACCATAAAGGCTCATCGGCTTTGATTCGTGAGTCGAGGTTGATTTTCGTCCAAAAATGGCTAACCAAGTTTTGAGTAGTTTTAGACCCGAGTTTGATGGCAAACGAGCCAACGATAAAAACTCGTAGCTTTTAGCCACGAACTGGGGGTGCTTTTTGCAAACAAAATGCCATTTAGGCCAAGGAAATTCGCTTTTCTAGTTTTTTTAAACAATTCGGGCATGCGAGCTTTCGAGTTCTCGGAATGGCCGGTGTGAACAAGCTCGAAACAATCTATAGAGAAACTATAATTCCTTGTTTGTGGTTTTTTGGACCTACATAATAGCTAAAGTGACAACCACGAGAGATTCATCTCGCCTAGGCTGTGAGCTGAGGTTGATTTTCGCCCAAAAATGGCCGACCAAGTTTTCAACACTTTTAGACCCGAGTTCGATGAAAAACGAGCCAATGATAAAAACTCATTGCCTTTGGCCATAACCGGGGGTGGGTTTTGCAAAAAAATGGCATTTAGAGCGAGAAAAATCGCTTTTCTAGTTTTTTGTGACGAGTGCGGGCATGGGCGCTTTTGAGTTCCTGAAAGGGCTGGTGTGAACGAGCGTGAAACAATCTATAGAGAAACTATAATTCCTAGTTTGAGGTTTTTGGGGCGTACATCATAGCCAAAGTGACAACCACAGAGACTCATCGGCCTCCACTATGAGCCGAGGTTGATTTTCACGCAAAAATGGGCGACCAAGTTTTAGGCGAGTTTTAGACCCGAGTTTGATGGCAAACGGACCAACGATAAAAACTCATTGCTTTTGACCACAAATTATAGGTGATTTTTGCAAAAAACAATGTTTAAGCCCAAGAAATATAGTTTTTTAGTTTTTCGAGATTATGCGAGCATGCGGGCTTTCGAGTTCCTTAAAGGGTCGATGTGAAAGATTACCGGGCCTATCGGCCAAGGCTATAGACTCGTTGAATACATTAGTGTAACGCACGTGCGGCTTAGAACATCTAAGGGCATCACAAACCCGTTATTGCCTCAAACTTCCTTGGCCCGGAAGGCCATAGTCCCTCTAAGAAGCTAGCCGTGAGGGTCACCTCCACATAGCTAGTTAGTAGGGTGAGGTCTCGTTTGTTAATGGAATTAACCGGACAAATCGCTCTACCAACTAAGAACGGCCATGCACCATCACCCATAGAATCAAGAAAGAACTCTCAATGTGAGTAAGTCGGTAGTGAGAAAGAAGAGAGAGATGCTCTCCTCCCCCGTGGAGCTTTTTCCCTTCGGATCCGACTTGCTGTCGTTTGTCTTGCTCTAAATTTCTTTTGTGCTTTGGTTTCTATTGTGTCCTTCTCCTTTCTCTCGCACCATTCTCTCTCCCCAACATTCGATTTCTCCAGCTGCACCTGTCCCACTCCAGTAGGAATTGATCCCCCCACATCCCCAATCGACCTCTGCCCTAGATAGCAAATGTGTCGGGCCCACCAGCCCTACCCGTCTCCCATTCCATGACCTTGCTTCTAGACACGATTCCGTTATGGTTGAAGACCGCTTGAAAGAGGTAGACCTCGGTGAGGAGGAGGTGGATTATTTGGATTCGGAAGCCGAGCACGTGTCCTCATCTCTCGCTCCCGGAATCGGCTTCTCCTCTTTTGGTTTCGGGGAAGCTACCGACACTTGCCCAATCATTGCTACCACCCGGTTGCATTGCCATCCTCCATAACGCCTTGACCCTAATTTCCTTGCAAATGTCGAGCCGGCCCCTTCTCCATTGCCGATTCATGACGGCTGTCCATGGGCTCCGAGCTTATGACGAATCCACAACGGGAGCGGTTGGGTCAATTCCTCCCCGTGAGCAAGTGGCGGGATTTGTTTGTAAGTAATCATAACTCGGACTTATGCCTTAAACTATCACATCTTTCAACCGTCACTTGAATCCAAACAATGTACTTTGCAAGCTGTCGATACCAAATGTGAGTTATGGAAATTATGCCTTTTGGGATATGTTGCTAGTAAATATCCGGGATTTAAAGCCCTAAATGGAATTATCAAGGATACTTGGCATTGTGAGGCTTCTTTAACGAGTACATGAATCTGGTCGGCTTATTTATAAATTCAAATTAGAGGAAGATAAGGTTTGGTACTTAATAGGGGACCATATTTGGTTTATGGGCGAGCTTTGATTTTGTGGCCAATGTCGGAATACTTTGATTTTTCCACCTCCGAGATGGCTACCGTCCCTGTTTGGGTCAAACTCCCCAATCTGCCACTCAAATGTTGGTCCACTGTGTGTTTGTCGAAGATTGCTAGTTTGCTTGGGTAAACCTCTCCAATGTGATCGTTTAATCGCCTCCATGGATAGACTTTCCTATGCTCGAGTCCTTGTGGAACCGAATATTATGGAAACTCTCCCCGGATGGTCGGCATCCTATTATCGAATAATACCACCCTCTTGCGACCAAGTGGTTTATGAGACTCTACCCGTTCATTACAAAAATTGATGTATACTTGGGCATTCCACCGCTGCATGCAAAAATCGAGCTCCTTTGGATTTGAGTAAGGAACCCACCAATGGCGATGAAGGCTGCTGGCGGGCGAGCCGGAACTAGTGTTTTCCGGTGGCCGGGTGATTCGCCGAGGTGCGCCGGCCACAATCCACTCACCTCCCGACCCCATGCTACTGCGAGGTTGCTCGAGTGGGAGATAGTTAAGCGCAAAACACACTCTTACAGAGCTACCGATAAAGGTAAACATGTTATGGTTGATTCTACCATAGGTCCGGCATCCCCTTCTAACATTGAGCTGATTGAGGTTCGGCTTGGGTTGGCGGGTTGTAGCAACGGGGACACGGGTGGGGCCGAGCGGCCACATTGTTGACCAAGCCGGACAATAGGGCCATCATGCCGGGGGTAGGTCAATTCGGGGTACTTGTAGGAATGGCTCTCCCGATAGACAAGATAGTGGCAAGTCCGGGCCTCCCATCACGAGGTCCGTACTCGATAAGGAAGCCGAATGCCTTAATGTTCCAGCTTCCCTTGGGGACACCGGTTTAGACCCCCAACCGGACAAGAAGAGCGGACTACCGGGGCCACTTCACCTAGGCGGGTTGCCGGCAGAGAGGTAATAAAGGGTAGAAACGGGGGTCGAAAGGGCTCGGCCTCTTCCGCTCGTCCATGATTATCTATAGCTGGAATATCGGAGGACTTAATAGTCCTCCGAAACAACATGAGGCGAGTGGGTCTCATGAAGAAAAAGAAGGTTGATGTGTGTGCCTTCGTTGAAACAAAACTCGGTTCGCTAAACTTGTCAATATGCATCGGCGTAGACTCGAAGCAATGGAGCTTTATGTCTAATGTTGCGGTAGCGGGAAATGCCCGCATTGCACTTTTCTAGAATTCAAGCACCTTCACAGTTGATATGTTGAATGTTTCTATTTAAGGTCTCAATGTTAGGATCACCGACCTTGTGCGGCAGCTATCCTTTAATGCCACTTTTGTTTATGGGTTACACTCCATCACAACTAGAAGAGGGTTGTGGGCTGATATTCGTTAGTGGCGGTCGAACCGCCCTTGGATTATTCCAGGGAACTTTAACTCAATTCTCTCACATGCTGATAAACATAAAGGTGCTACTGTCTCTAACTACGAAACCGTCGACTTTAGAAGTTGTTGCTCAAATCTTGGGCTAACGAACCTTAACTATATGAGGAGCCATTTACTTGGAATGGGGTTGATGTATGGACAAAAATCGATAGATTTACGGCTAACCCTTTTGGTCCTCCACCGAGCGACTCGCTCATGTTCATTTTGGCCCTCCCGGTGCTTTTTCGGATCATTCTCCAATTATGGTACACTTGGGCTCCCGTGTTCATTCCGGGACTCGAAACTTCAAATTCTTCAATATGTGGGCTGCCCACGTTGATTTTTGAGAACTCGTGGCCGATTTTTAGGAAGCTAGAATCGGTGGCACCCTAATGTATGTCCTTTGTCGCAAATTGAAATCTCTCAAGGAACCACTCAAGAAGCTAAACACACTCCATTTCAGCCACATCTCCCAAAGGGTGGTCGGGGTCGAATCTAACTTGGTCGCACTACTGATTGAGCTCCGGTTAGATAGAGATAATTTGGAGCTTTTTCGGAATGAAAAGAGGCTCGGCTCCATCCGGTTAATCTCAAAGCCTCGAAAAAGATATTATTTGGTTAGAAATTAAAGTGCAAGTTCCTTAAGGATTGCGACAAAGGCACTAGTTTCTTTCATCACCTTATGAATCAAAAGCACAAAACCAACCATATCGCTGCAGTTAAACGGCGAGATGGGCGACTCACTACCTCTATTACGAAGTAGGAGAGGAGTTTGTTTCCTATTATCAAAACCTTTTTGGTACCACTAAAGATATTGTGCCCTTTGACTCGCATATTGTTGCTAGTGGGTCTCGATTACAAATGGCCGGCCATGATCGGCTTCTCTCCTTGGTCACGATGGATCTCATCCGGAAGACACTATTCGAGCATAGACAATGATAAAGCATCGAGCCCCGATGGATACCCTTCCTTCTTCTTCAAACGAGGCTTGGGAAATTATTGGGAGAGACTTTTGCATAGTGGTTAAAGAGTTTTTGTATCCGGAAAGCTCCTCAAACAAGTTAGCCACTCCGTTGTAGCTTTGGTCCTAAAAATGGCCAATGCTACCTTGCCAAGTGACTATAGACCAATCTCTTGCTGTAATGTTGTTTACAAGGTGATTACCAAGATCATTTCCTCCTGGCTATCCTTGGCTCCGATGGATATAATTAGTCCTATGCGGAATGCCTACTTGGAGGGTCGAAAAATGTCGGACAATATTTGCTTGGTTCGGGAGTTGCTTCGAATGTATGGACGAAAGCGATCTTCTCCAAGGTGCCTAATGAAGGTTGATTTCCGTAAGGCCTTTGACTCCGTGCGATGGGGTTTCTGAAACGACTTTTATTACAATTAGGCTTCCCGGATAGATTTGTTGGTTGGATTATGACATGTGTTGAATCGGCTTCCTACTCCATTTCGTCAACGGGGGCTCGTTGGGGCTCTTCCCGGGAAAAGCGGGTGTTAGGCAAGGTGACCCCCTCTCTCCCTACCTATTTGTGGTCCGCATGGAATACTTCTCTCACTTACTACGGAGTTGCTTGCAAGGAATTCTATCTTTCGCTTCCACCCTCGATGTGGAAACCATGCCATTACCCATCTAGCATTTGCAAATGATGTCTTGTTGCTTTGCCGTGGAGATGTTGCCTCTATCGAGATTCCGTCCGACCGGCTATCAATCTTTGAGAGTGTATTCGACCTAGCCATTAATGTGGCCAAGTCCTCAATCTTCTTCGGTGGGGTGGGAAGTGACTTGAAAAACTCCATCCTCCATGAAGCCGGGTTTTGTGAGGGTTCTTTCCCCTTCAAATACTTGGGGGTCCCTCTAAGCCCTCATCACTTGCTTGCTAGCCGGTTTACCCTTTTGCTATATAGTCTTGAATCCGCGATTCGGAGCTGGATGGGAAAACATCTATCCTATGCGGGTAGGTCGGAACTCCTCAAGTCCGTCCTCTTTAGCATGATACAATTCGGCTTGCTATTTTTCCTATGCCCGTTGTGGTTATTGCACGTATCACCGGTATGTGTCGGAATTTTTTATGGATGGGAGATGTCAATAGGAGCTCTTTGGCTTTAATGGCTTGGAAAAGCCTCTCGCTCCCCTAAATCGGAAGGTGGCCTAGGAGTCTTTGACATCAAAGTGAAAAACCAAAGTTCTCTAGTTAAAAGGCTGCGGGACATTCACCTCGAGGTTGACTCCATTTGGATTCGTTGGATCCACCACTTCTATTTGCAAGATTGTCGAGTGTGGGATGCTCGTCGCCCATCGCAATGCTTCACCGTTGTGGAAAGCTATTCTCGATGTGAAAAACTTGCTTGTTGTGAAATATGAGAGTAAAGATACGGCCATATGTGAGCTTTCTAGGTGGAACTCGGGAGAGGGAAGTTTCTCTAATATTGCATACACACGGCTTAGGCCGCGGGGGCACCGAGTGTCTTGGGGTAAGATGATTTGGGAGTCATGGTCCATGCCACAACATTCCTTTATTCTCCGGCTTGCGGCTAGGGGTGCCTTAAAAACTAAGAACCGTCTCCATTTTCTCGCCTACCAGGTGATGCATGTCTTCTTTGTGATCAAGCTTCCGAATCACTTAACCATTTATTCTTCTGCTACCCTTGGACGGCTAACCTCTAGTCAAAAATTAAGCGATGGCTAAGAATTCGCAGAGGTATGCATACGTTCACTAGTGCTATCGGAGGCCTCTCCTATCATTGTAACAACCTTGAAGCGAAAATGAGGAGAGTGGCCCTTAATATCATGGTTTATGTCATCCGGGAAGAAAGAAACGAGCATGCCTTTGATGCCTTGGCTAGCTTGGTAGACAATGTGTTTCGTAAATTCTAGATTGTTTTCTACATGGTATTCTATTTTCATGAATCGGACCCCTCCTCTTATCCGTGGGCTAGCCTTGATTTCCTCGGTGAGTTTATAGCATTCTCTTCCGGTCGGGTTGTTGCTGATTGGTTCTCTAGATTTAGGTCTTCTTGTGTGTTGTCCGGCTACTCTTCTAGGTTCTCGAGTCGTGTTGGTTTTCCTGGTTTGGGGCTATGTTCGTTCGGGGTTTGTGCCTTTGTTTGCGCTCGTTTCGTCCTGTTGAGTTTCACCACTTGCCAACTCCTTGGCTACTGCCACAGATTGGTCAAACTTGTTTGGTCTTGCTTCTACTTATGGGTTATATTATTCCATGCCCGGCAGGTTCCTTCGACATATTCGAGTCCGGTCGCAAGCCTACTTGCTTGTATGGGTGGGCTCGGGCTTCGGTTTGGTTGGGCTGTATGCCTTGAGCTCGGCTTCTGTTTGGTTGGGCTGAATGGGCGCTCTTGTCATTGGTCCGGTTGTAGAGTTTTTTATGCTCTCTAGTTGGTTTGGGTTTGGGTGCTATGCCTTTGTTGTTTTGCCTCTAGTTGGCCTTGCCTTGGGCGACTTGACGTGTCCGCCTCCCCATGGCCTACCAGTGCTGCGGTTCTCAATCTAATTGAGCTTCACCGAGCTAGGTCTACTCGTTGTGTTCAGCCCCTTATTTATTTATCTTCTTGTGGAGGCCGGGCTTAGCCTCCCCTCTTAGGCTATCCAGCGACTTCCTCACGTTCCTGTTTGTGCCGGGCAGCTGCTTTGGGTGCTTCTTTGTGTTGGCCTACTCGTGGCTTAGGTACTTACCGGTTTATGCTCTTGGTAGGATGGAGGGGTCCGGTTGGTAGGAGGTGGGGTTCAACCCGGGGTAAGTTCCTGCTTGGGCATCTACTCGTTTGTGCTCGCCAGGCACCTATTGGTTCTCGTTTCTCGTCCCGCTGCGAGGTCTAGCCTAAATTTTTGCTCCCCATTGGCTCTCTCGCTAAGCTCCGGCGCTCGTCGCTCCAGCCTAGCTCCCGTTTCTCCTTCTTTTGTCATGCGGTCTCATCCCTTGTCCAGCTTCGTTGATAGGCGGGCCCTCCCTGCTCATAGCCTCTCCGCACGCTTTGGCGCTGTTGCTTCGTCGGTCCCTATTGTTTCGTCGAGCTAGCATCCGGCTCTGTAAATTAATGGTCGTTATTTTGTATATTGTTGGTTTTCATTTAGTGCTAAATCGGCAAATTTTTTGTATGCTTGGAGAGCCTATGTAAATGGTTCCGGTTAGCTAGCACACGGTCCCTATCTGGTTTTTCTCAAAATCTCTCGCAACTATTTGTTTCCTTGAATAACCATCTAGGGCTAGCTCATTATTTTTTTTCTTTAGGAGCTCGTTCCTAATTTTTATACATCCTGTAAATGCTACTCTTGCTTGGTTCTTTTTCCGGATGGTTTCCTTTGATTTATATACTTACTTTTAAATAAAAAAAGAAGAAGAAAGAGCTCTCGGTGGTAGCTATTTATGAGCTAGCACAATGGCACTCTAAAGGGGAAACTTCTCCCGTATAGCCTATGCCCATCTCCGACCGGAAATGAACTCAACGAGGTGGGGCCGTGTGGTTTGGGAATCTTGGTCCATGCCAAGGCATGCATTCATTCTATGGTCGGCTACAGGAGGTGCTTTAAAAACTAAGGCCCATCTTCAATTTCTCCTTACCAGCGAAGCCTCGCCTTCTCCGTGGCCAAGATAACGAGTTGCATGGTCATTTTTTTTTCCTGTGATTGGTCAGCTGCCCTCCGGCTAAAAATTAAGAGTCGGCTTTGAATTAGAAGAGGTATGTCTACTCTTTATAGTGCTCTCCATGGTCTATCCGATAGATGCGGTAATCTTAAAGCTAGAATGAGGAGGGTAGCCCTCGGTATCACGATTTATATTATCCGGGAGGAGTGAAACAGTTGAGTCTTTGAGGTTGCATCATGCTCGTTGACAAACTTCTTCGAAAATTTCAGACCATGTTCTACATGATTTACTATTTCCATGAGTCGGACCACACCCTTTTGCATGTGGGATCACTTTAACTTTTTCCCTTATTCGGATGTTTGTGTGCTCAAGTTTTCGGGTCTAGCGATCGCTATTCCAATTAATGTGGCTACTGCTAGTCGCTCCTTGGTCGTGTCATTTCCGGTTTGGGAGTCCGCTGCTTCTCGAGAGGTTAGGTCCATTTTGTTTCGCTCTTTTTTTGTTTCGCCTCTAGTGTCTTGTTCCGGCT
>CAWUPB010000750.1:0-30078 GCA_963924115.1 Dovyalis caffra | reverse complement strand
AGGATGGTAATACTAATAAGAATGTTGTCAAATCGTCCAAAAGGGCTCATGTGTGGCACAAATACACTAGAATCTATTTTTGTTTATAATTCGAGGGTATGGTGTCAATAGGGGATTAAATGATCTCTTAAACGAGTCTATAAATTTATTTTTTTATTAGAGGTATTTGCTACTCGATATGCAATTTTTTTACACTTCTTGTTTTTATATGTTATTAATTTTTGAGCACGTACATACAAGAGTTAAGTCGAATTAGATTATGTCGGCGTGACGTGCCTTCCCTAGCAAACCCTATTTGGGTAATAGAGAGTGGATCGTGGCGGGGCACCACACTCTCCCTCTCTCGCTTGGTCCCTCTTCCATTCTCCCTTAGTTCCTCTCCTACCCTCTCTCTTCTCGTTTTGCTCTCCCTCTCTCTCTTTCTCCCTCTCTCTCACTCTCTCCCTTTTCCTCTCATCCTCTATGTCTCTCTTCATCTTTCTATCCCTCTCTCCCTCTCCCTCCCTTATTCTCTCCTTCTCTCCCTCTACCTCTCTCTATCTCCTTTTCTTCCTTTCTCTCTATCTCTCTATCTGCCTCTCCCTCTCAATCTCTCTCTATCTCTCACTCTCTTCCTTTCTCTACCCTCTCTCTATCCCTCTCCCTCTCTCCCTCTCTCTCACTCTATCCCTCCCTCTCCCTCCCCCTCTCCCTCTCACTCTTTCTCTCTCTAACTCTTTCTCTTTTTTAACTCTTCATCTCCCATTCTATCCCTCTTCCTATCTCCCTCTCTCTTTCTCTCTTTATCCCCCGTCTCTCCCTCTCCTTCTCTCCCTATCCTTCTCTCCCTCTTTCTCACCCTCTCTCTACCTCTCAATCTCTCACTCCCTTTTTCTCTCCCTTATTCTTCCTAACTCTTCATCCCTCTATCTATCCCTCTCCCGCCCTCTATTTATCTTTCTCACTCCCCTTCTCGTTTTTCCTTTTTTGCATCTTCTACACTCTCTCACTCCTTCTCTCCCTTCTACTCTCCTTCTCTCATTCCTTCTCTGCCTCTCTCTCTCCCACCCTCCCTCTCTCCCTTCCTTTCCCTCCTTCTCTGCCTCTCCTCTCCCACCCTTCCTATCTCTCATCTTTTACCTCTTTCTCTCTCCAACCCTCTCTCTTTCCCTCTTTTTCTCTCTCTTTCTTTCTCTCTCCCCTTCTCTCCCTCTCCTCTCTATCCCTCTCCTCCCCCTCTCTCTTTCCTCCTCTCTCCCTCTCTCCTTCTCTCCATCTCCCCATCTCATTCTCCCTCTCTCTCCCACTTTACCTCTCTCTCTCTCCCTTTCTCCCTCTCTCTCGCTCCTCCATCTCTCTTTGTGTCCCTTCTTTCTTACTCTCTTTCTCTTTCTACCACAGTCTCTTTCCCTCTCTCGCTCCCTCACTCTCTCTCTTCATCTTTCTCCCCCTCCCTATCTCTCTTACCCTCTTTCCTTCTCTCTCTATATCCCTCCCTTCTCCTTATCGCATTCTATCTCACTCTCACCCTCTCTCGCTCTCTCGTTTTTCCCCCACTCCTTTCCTTTTCCTCCTCTCTCTCTATTTTTCCTCCTCTCTCTAACTCCTACCCTCTTTCTCTTTCCTCTCTCTCTCACTCCCTCCCTCTCTCTCCCTCTTCCCTTTCTCTCACACCCATTCTCTCTCCCTCTCCCTCTCTCTCACACCCATTCTCTCCCTCTCCCTCTCCCTCTCTCACACACACTCTCTCTTTTTCTCATTCTTTGCATCCTTCCCTTTCTCTTTCCCTATATCTCTCTCATCTCTCTCACCCTCTCCCTCCCTCTTTCTCTCTTTTCCTCTCCCTCTCTCTCCCCATCACTCTTTATAGCTCTCTCTTGCTCATCCTCTCTCTCCCTTTCTCCTTCTCTTTCTCATTCTTTCACTCTTCCTATTTTTCCCCACTCTCTCTCTCTCCCTCTCCCACTCTTCCTTTCTCTCCCTCTCTCTCTTTCTTTCCCTCCTCTATCTCCATCCCTCCCTAACTCTTCCTCCTCCCTCTCTCCTTATCTCTCTCCCTCTCTTACCTACTCTCTTCCTCGCTCTCTCTCCCTATATCGTTCTTTTTCTCCCTCTTTCTTGCTCTCCCTCTCTTTTTCTCCCTCTCTCTCTCTCCTTCTTCCCATTCACTCTTCCTCTCTCCCTTTCATTCCCTCTTTCCCACTCTCTCTCTCCCTCTTTCTCTCTCTCCCTTTCTCCCTCTCTCTCCCTCTCTCACTCCCTCGCTCTTGTTCCCTTACTCTCTCTCTCTCTCTACCCTCTCTCTCACTCCCATTATCTCCCTTCTTTTGTCTATCTCTCCCTCTCTTTCTCACCTCCCTCCCTCTCCCTCCCTCTCTCTCCCAATCTCTATCAATATCTCTCTCTCCCTTTCTGTCCCTCTCCTACTCCCCTCTCTAACTTTTGCTCTCTCCCTCTCCCTCTCTCTCCCTTCCCTCTCCCACTCTCTCTCCCTCTTTTCTATTTTTCCCTCCTCTCTCTCTCTCCCTCTCACCTTTTCCCTCTCTTTTCAACTCTCCTTCTCTCTCCCTCCCTCCCCCTCTCTCTATTATTCACATCTTTTCTCTCTCTTACTCCTTTTCTCTCCCTCCCTTTATCCCTCTGTCCCTCCCTCTCCTTTCTCTCTCTACCTTCCTCACTTCGTCTCCTTCTCCTTTCTCTCTCACTCCCTCTCTCTTTCTCTCCCCCTCTCTGTCTCTCTTTATCTACCTCATTATATCCCTCTCTATCTCTATCTACCTACCTGTTTCTCCTTGACTCTCTCTACCTCTCCTACTCTCTCCCACTCTCTCTCATATTTCTCCTTCTCTCTATCTCTTGCTATCTCTCCCCCTATGTCTCCCCCTCTCTCTCCCTCTCCTCCCTCCCTCACTCCCTCTTTGTCTCCCTCTTTCCATCTGTTTCTCTCTCTCACTTTCTCTCCCTCTCATCCTCTCCCTTCTCTCCATCTCTTCCTCTCTCCCTCTCTCCCCCTTTCTCTTACTCAAACCCTCTCTCTCTTGCTTCTTTTCTCTCCCTTCATTTCTCCCTTTCCCTCCCTCTCTCCCACTCTCTCTCTATCTCTCCATCTCCCACTCCTTCCCTCTCTCCCTCTCCCCCAACTCTCTCCCTCCTCTCCCTCTATCTCTCCATCCTTCTCTCTCTCTTTTCATTCTCTATATCTCCCTCTATCCCTCTCCCTTTTTCTCCCTCCCTCCCTCTCTCTCTCTCTCTCTCTCTCTCTCATCCTTTCTCTCCCTCACTCCCTTTCACTCTCTCTCTCCCTATATGTCTCTTTCTCTCCCTTTCATACTTTTTCTTGTTCTTCTCTCCTCCTCCCCCTCGCTCCCTCCCTCTCTCCTCCTCTATGTCCCTCCATATTTCTCTCTCTCCCACTCTAATCCTCTCTATTTCTCATTCTCTCCGTTCCTCCCTCACTCCCTCTCTCTCTCTATTTCTCCCTTACTCCCTCTCTCCCCTTCACTCTCCCTCTTCCCCTCTCTCCCTCCCCGTCCCCTCTATCCCTCTCTTTCTCCTTCTCTCCCTCTCTCTATCCTTCTTCCCCTCTCCATGCCTCTCCCTCTCCCTCTCTCTCTCCCACCCTTTCTCCTTCTCTCTCACTTAACCTCGCTTTTCTCTCTCTTTCCTTCTATTTCTCTCTCCCTTTCCTTTTATCTCTCTATCTCCTTCCCTACCTTACTCCATCCTTTCCTCACCTACCCTTCCTCTCCTTCTTACCCTTTCTCCCTCTCTCCCTTCCTCTCTCTCTCTCTTTTCCTTTATCCCTCACTCTTTCTTTTTCTCCCTCTTTCTATTCCTCTCTCTCCCTCTCCCTCCCTCCCTCCCTCTCCCTTTCCCTCCGTTCCTCTTCTCTCTCCTATCCGCCCTCCCTCTCACCCTCTCTATATCCCTCTATCTTCCTCCCTGTCTCCCTCTCTCTCCCTTCCCCTTCTCTCTCTCTCACTTTTACCCACTTCTCCCTTTCTCAATCTCTCTCTCTCTCTATCTCTCCCCCTTTATCTTTCTCCCATATCTCTCCTCCCCCTCTCTATCTCTCTCTCCTCCCTTCCTCCTCATACCTTTCTCTCCCTCTCTCCTTCTTTCCCCCTCCATCCTCATCTCTCCCTCCCGCTCTCCTTCTCACTCTATCCCTCTCTCTTTCCTCGACTCTATCCCCATCCCCTTTTCTCTACCTCTTCCTCTCTCTCTTTCTTTGTCACCCCTTTTATGTGTCTCACACTTCCTCTCTTTCTTTCTCCCTCTCTCTCTCCCTATCAATTCCTCCCTCTCTATCTCTCCCTCTTCTTCTCTCCTTTTACCCAAATCTCGCTCCATTTCTCACACTCTCTTTATTCGTCTCTACTCTCACTCTCTCCTTTCCTTCTTCCCCTCTCTATCCCTTTTTCTCTCTTTCACTCTCTCTCCCCCCATCCCTCTCTCTAGCCCTCCTTCTTCCCCTTTCCCCCTCTTTATCCCCATCTCCCACTCCTTCTATCTCTCTCCCTTTCTCCATTTCTCCCCCTCATCATCTCTTCCCCCTTTCCCTCGCTCCCTCCCTCTCTCCTCCTCTTTATGCCTTGCTCTTTCTCTCTCTCCCTCTATCTCCCCTATTTTTTTCTCTCATACGCTCTCACTCTCTCCCCCTCCCTCTCTCCATTTCCCTTCCTCCCTCTCTCTTTCCTTCTATTCCTCTCTATTTCTCCATATCTCCCTCCCTCCTCCCTCCTTCCCACTCCCTCTCTCTCGCCATTTCTCCCTCACTCCCTCTCTCTTCCCCTCATTTTCCCTTATTCCCTCTTTCCCTCCTACTCCCTCTCTATATCCCTCTCTTTCTCCCTCTCTTTATCCTTCTTCCCTCTCTATCCATCTCCCTCCCTCTCCCTCTCCCTCTCCCTCTCCCCACCCTCTCTCCTTCTCCCTCTCTTAACCTTGCTCTTTCTCTCTCTTTCCTTCTCTTTCTCTCTCCCTCTCCCTTTATCTCTTTATCTTTTTCCCTAACTTACTCCCTCCTTTCCTCTCTCGCCCTCCCTCCATCCATCCTTCCCTCTCCTTCTTACCCTTTCTCCCTCTCTCCCTTCCTCTCTCTCTCTCTCATCTCTCTCTCCCCCTTTATCCCTCACTCATTCTCTTCCTCCCTCTTTCTATCCCTCCCTCTCCCTCTCCCTCCCTCCTTCTCCCTTTCCCTCTCTCTCCTCTACTCTCTCCTACCTTTCCTCCATTCCCTCTCCCTCTCTCTAAATCCCTATATCTTCCTCCCTCTCTCCTTCTCTCTCTCCTTCCCCCTCTCTCCATCTCACTTTTACCCACTCTTTCCCTTTCTCAATCCCTCTCTCTCTATCTCTCCCTCTTTCTCTTTCTTCCATATCTCCCCTCCCTCCTCTCTATCTCTATCTCTCCCAATATCTCTACTCCCACATCTCTATCCATCTACCCTCTCTCTCCCTCTCTCTCCCTTCCTCCCTCCCTCCCTCTCCCCATCCCTTTTTTCCACTCTATCTCTCTCTCCCTCCCCTCCCCCTCCCCTATTTTCCACTCTATCACTCTCTCCCTCCCTCTCCCTTTTCTCTCCCTCTCTCTCCCTCTTCCTCTCCCCCTCCCTCTCCTTCTCTCCCTCTCTCTCCCCCTCCCTCTCCTCCTCTCCCCTCTCTCTCCCTCTTCCTCTCCCTCCCTCTCCTCCTCTCCCCACTCCCTCCCTCTCCCTCTCTCCCTCTCCCTCTCTCCCTCTTTTCCACTCTCTCTCTCTCTCTCTCTCCCTCCCTTACTCTCTTTCTCTCATTCTCTTCTATATACACTCTCTCCCCTTCTCTTTCTCTCTCACTCTCCCTCCCTCCCTATCTATCTCCCTCTCTCTCTCTTCCTCCTTCTCTCCCTTTTCCTCCCTTTCTTGCTCTCTCTCTCCCTCTCCTTCAATCCCTCTCCCCCTCTTTCTCACCCTTTATTTCTCCCTCTCTCTCCCCTCTACTCCACGTTCCCTCTCCCTCTATCCCTCTAACTCTCTATCTCTCTCCATCTATACCTCTCCCTCCACCTCTCTCCTTATGCTTTCTCCCTCTCCCTCATTTCCTTCTCATACCTATCTCTCCCTCTCTCCTTCTCTCCCTCTCTCTTTCTCCTTCTCTCTCTCCCTCTTTCTCCTTCTCACTCTATCCCTCTCTCTTTCCCAGTTCTATCCCACTCCCTTTTCTCTACCTCTCTCTCTCTCCCTCTCTATCCCTACTTTTATGTATCCCACACTTCCTCTATCCCTCTTCCCTCTCTATCCCTCTCAGTTCCTCCCTCTCTTTCTCTCCCTCTCCCTCACTCCCTTAACCCAAATCTTCTTACATTTCTCCCTCTCTCTCCCTCTCTCTCACTCTCTCCTTCTCTATCCCTTCCTTCTCCCCCTCTCTATCCCTTTTTCTCTATTTGACTCTCTCTCTCCCTCCGCCTCTCTCTCACCCTTCTTCTTCCCTTTCTCCCTCTATCTCTCTCCTTTTTCTATTTCTCCCCATCACCATCTCTCCCTCCTTTCCCTCGCTCCCTCCCTCTTTCCTCCTCTATATGCCTCCCTCTTTCTCTCTCTCTCCCCCTCTAACTCCCCCTTTTTTCTCTCATACGCTCCTACTCTCACCCCCTCCTTCTCTCCATCTCTCTTCCTCCCTCTCCCTCTCACTCTATTCCTCTCTATTTCTCTATATCTCCCTTTCTCCCTCCCTCCCTCCCTCCTATCCCTCTATCTCTCCATTTCTCCCTCACTCCCTCTCTCTCCCCTCATTCTCCCTTACCCCCTCTCCCTCCCTCTCCCTCTCATATCCCTCTCTTTCTCCCTCTCCCACTCTCATCCTTCTTTGCTCTCCATCCCTCTCCCTCTCTATATCCCTCTCTTTCTCCCTCTCTCCCACTCTCTATCCTTCCTTTGCTCTCCATCCCTCTCCCTTCATCTCCTTCCCTCTCCCTATCCCTCTCTCTCTCCCACCCTCTCTCTCTCTCTCTTTCCTTTTCTTTCTCTCTCCATTCCCTTTATCTCTCTATCTCCTTCCCTAGCTTACTCCCTCCTCTCCTCTCCCTCCCTCCCTCCATCCATCCTTCCCTCTCCTTCATACCTTTTATCTCTCTTTGTCTCCCTCTCTTTCTTTTCCTTTATCGCTCATTCTTTCTCTTTCGCCCTCCCTCCCTCCCTCTCCCTCCCCGCCTCTTCCTTCCCCCTCTCCCCCTCCCTTTCCTACCTTCCCTCCCTCTCACTCTTTATATATCCCTTTATCTTCCTCCACCTCTCCCTCTTTCTCCCCTTTCCCTCTCTCCCCCTCACTTTCAGCCACTCTCTCCCTTTCTTAATCTCTCTCTCTATCTCTCCCTCTATCTCCCCTCCCACCTTCATATCCCTCTACCCCCCTCACTCTCTCTCTCTCCCTTCCTCTCTCCCTCCCTCTCCCTCTCTTCCTCTTTTCCACTCTCTCTCTTTCCCTCTCTATGTCTCCCTCTCCCTCTAGTTTCTCTCTCCCTCCTTGTCTATCTCCCTCTTTCCCTCTTCCTCCCTCTCTCCCTCTCTCTCCCTCTCGTTCGATCCCTTTCCCCAACTCTCTCACCCTCTATTTCTCCCTCTTTCTCCCCTTCTACCCCATGTTCCCTCTCCCTCTATCCCTCTAAAACTCTCCCTCCATTTATAACTCTCCCTCCACCTCTCTCTTGCCTCCTCTCCTTTTCCCTCTCTTCCTCCTCAAACCTCTCTCTCCCTCTCTCTTTCACCTTCTCTCTCTCCCTCTCTCTCTTCCCCTCTAATTCACTCCCTCCCCCTCCCTTTGTCTTTGATTCTCTCCTTATCTCTCTCTCCCTCTTTTTTCTCTCTCCATTTCCCTCTTCCCCTCTCTTTTTCTCTCTCTCCCCCTCCTTTCTCTCTATCTCTCCCTCTTACTCTTTTTTTACTTTTTCCCCTTCTTTATCCCTCATCCTCTTTCTCTTCCTCTCTCTTTCACTTTCCCTCTCTATCCTTTTCTCTTTCTCTCACTCACTCTCCCATTCTCTCTCCCAATCCCTCCCCTCTCTTCTACCCTTTCTCTTGTTTTCTCTCCCTCTTACTCTTCCTCTCTCCCTTCCCTCTCTATTTCCCTCTCTCTTTTCCCTTGCCTCCTTCTCTCTACCTCTCTCTCACTCTTGCTTTCCCTCTCTCTCCCACTATCAATCTCCCTCTTTATCTCTCTCTCTCTCACTCTCTCTCATCCCGTCTCCCTTTCTCTCATTCCTTATACCTTTTACTCCTTCTCCGACTCTCCCTCTTCCTCCATCTCTTTCTCTCTCACTCTCTCTTTTCTCTCTCCCTCACTCTTTTGCTTCCCTAATCTCTCCCTCTCTCCCTCTCTCTCTCTCTCTCTCTCTCCTTTTCTCTCTTTCCCTCCCCTCTCCCCTTATTTTTCTCCCTCTATCTCACGTTCTCCTTCTCCATCAATCTCACTCTCAATCTCCCTCTCTATCACTCTGTTCCTATCTATCTCTCCCTCGACTCTCTCTTTCTTTCTCTCCCTCCCTTGCTGTCCCTCTCTCTCCCTCCCTCCCTCCCTTTCCCTCCTAGTCTTTCTCATTCCTTCTCTATCCCTCTCTCCTCTCCCTATCTCTCTCCCTTGTTTCACCTCTCTTTTTATCTCTCCATCCTATTCTCTCTCTTCCTCTCCCTTTCTTCCTCTTAATATCTCTCCCTCACTTCCTCTCTCTCTCTTTCTCACTCTCCTTCTCCCTCCCTCTCTCTCTCTCCCTCTCTCCTTCCCGTCCTTGCTCTCTCTCTCTCTCTCTCTCTCTATCCCTCGATCTCTCCTTTCCTCGTCCTCTCCCTCTATCCCTCCCTCTCTCACTTTTTCTCTCTCCCTCTCCCTCCTTTCTCTCTTTTTTCCTCTCTCCTTCTCACTCTCTCCCTCCGCCTCTCTTTCCCTATCTCTCTTTCTCTCTCTTTCTTCCCTTCTCTCTCTCCCTCCCTCTCTCTCTTAGCATCCCTATCTCTCTCTCTTCCCTCTCTCTTGTATATTTATCTTTGCCTTTCTCCCTATCTCTCCCACCCTTTCTCTCTCCCCTCACTCTAACTTTCTTCATTGCCCTTTCTCCCTTAATCTCTATCTCTCTCCTTCCCTCCCTCCCTCCCTACCACTTTCTATCTATCCCTCTAACTCTCTCTCTTACTCTCTTCCTCTCCATCTCCCTTTCCCTCTCTCCCTCTTTCTTGCTCCCTATCTCTCCTAATCCATCTCTCCCCTATCCCTCTCTCCCTCTTTCTCTCCTCTCTCCTCTTTTCTTTATCTACCTCTCCCTCTCTTTTCCTCTCTTAATCCCTTTTCCTCTTCACTATCTCTCTCTTTCCCTCCCTCTCTCCCTTTCTCTCCATCCCTCTCTCCCTCTTTATCTCTTCCCTTTTTGCCTCTCTCTCAATCTTTTCGACCCTTTCTCTCTCCCATATGATCTCTCCCTTGCCCTCTCTCTACCATTCTCTCTTACCCTTTCTCTATCCTCTCGCTATCTCTCTCCCTCACCCTCTTTACCATTCTCTCCCTTTCTCTCTCCCCCATTCTCCCTCTCTCTCTCCTCTCTCTCTCCTTCTCTCTATCTCTCCCTACTACTCACTCCTTTTCCCCTCTTTCCTTCTCTACGTCTTCCTCCCTCCCTCACCCTCTCATTCCTCCTCCTCTCCCTCTCTTTCTCTCGCTCCCTCTCTCATTTGCTCTCTCGAAGGATCATACATCCTATAGAGGTCCGCAATAAATTTTTTTCTCCCATTTAAGGATTCCAAGATCAATATATTGATTCAACTAATCATACATGCATAAATTAAAAATGTGAGTAAGAGATTTACCTCTTATAGCACAAATTTAGCCTTTTATATAGCTTAAAACACTCACAAAGGAAGCCATAAAAATTGTAGAGTGCTAGCTCTAATCCTTCTATATAGTTTATTTGTTTTATAAAGAAATCATTTAGGGTTTTTTATGGTAACTTAGGATTTTTAAGGAGGGATATACAACTCGGGCTTTTGGGGTGAGAAGCATTTTCTCTTTCTTTTTCTTTTCTTTTTTCATGTGCATCTCACTTGTCTCCTCCTTGCCATCTCTCTCCTTATTAGTTATATAGGGGGCAAGATCCTTATCCTCTAAGGATAAAGAGCTGCAACATGTGTGGGCTTAAGCCTTATCTAATGAGGTTCAAGTTTATCCTCATACCAAACTATCTTATAGGCTTTTAAATTAAGGCTATTGGTCTAAACTCTTTTGGCCCAACTAATTATGAATTAATTTGGACCATCCAAATAAATTGGGTCAAGTATTTAATCGGAGCTCATAATAGGAAACAATTTACAAATTACCTTTAAACCTAAATTAGGAAACTAATTTTCCCTTTAAGTAACTAACTTCTAAATTTAGAATTGACTCCTAAATTAGGAAACGATTTCTAAAATTTTAAACTTTCCAGTTTATAAAATTTTTCCAAAATAGGAAATTTTTAAAACTAGAAACCTTTTCTAAAATTTTTGTTTCTCTTTTATTATGTCAATGCTTAAACTTATGCATGAGACTCAATAAGCTCTTATATATCTTAGAAATGTATCAAAAAGAAAAGACACTTTTTTTTTATCTCTTGATACATATATAAATATTGACCTTTAGTAAGCATCATGACTACCTAGTTTTCTAAGAGGATTAATTAATTTGCATTTCCCTTTCGAAGCATGGTTACTATACAATTTATTCCTCATGTCAATTTATCATCGTGTGATCTTGAACTTATTTTATAGAATGTTTGATTATGATCATACAAGTTTGCTTTGATTCCTAAATATCTTAGCTCTAGAGTGAACCAACTATGCTTTATTGGTATAATCCTACTGTGGCCATAAATTCCTTAAGCGGACATTTATCAAAGGGCAATATGATAACTCCTTTAGCATACTAGGAATGATATATTTTATCTTAGTCATTCACATATCTCCATTAGATTTCTAGTGTAACTAATGAATCTACTACATGCATTTTTTGACTAAGCCCATCAAAACGAGTGTTAAAGTATAAAAATCCTCTAATAAGATAACTATGATGACTTCAAGTCAAAAGACTAATTATACCCATCTTGTATTAGATTCCTATAGACTAAACCAAAAGGGTTCTCATTATGAGTCATGTGTAGTGTTATGTTCTTTAACAATAATCACCTAAATGCTTGCTTTGGCATTACCATGCAATTTGGTGTGAAATATCCTACCACTATCTTATAGCATAAGCATGGCCCTCATAAGTCTTTGTCCCTCTCCCTCTCTTCCTCTCTCTCGTTCCTCTGTCTCTCTCTCTTTGTCTATATCTCTCCTTCACCCTCTTTTTTTTGCTCCTTCTCCCTTTCTTTCTTTCCTCTCCTTGCTCTCTCTTCCTCTCTCTCTCTCTCTCTCTCACTTCCTCCTCTCCCTCTTCATCTCTCACCCTCTCCCTCCCTCCCTCTTTCTATCTCTCTATCTCTCTCCCTGTATCCCTCTCTCTCCCTCCCTCTCTACCTTTCCCTCATTTCCTCTCTACTCTTATTCCTCCATCTCTTCCACTCTCTATCTCTCTAAAAAACATTTTCTCTCTTTCTCTCCCTCTCTCTTGTTGTCATTTTCTTCCTTTCCCTTACTCTCCCTCTCTTTCTCTCTCTCTCTTACCCTTTCTCCGTCCCTCTCCCTCTCAACCTCTCTCCGACTCTCAACTTCTTTCTCTCCCTCTCTCTTCTTTTCTCTCATTTTCTACCT
Organism: Dovyalis caffra; assembly: GCA_963924115.1. Lineage (NCBI taxonomy): Eukaryota > Viridiplantae > Streptophyta > Magnoliopsida > Malpighiales > Salicaceae > Dovyalis > Dovyalis caffra. The sequence continues at coordinate 18,353 of CAWUPB010000750.1, read as the reverse complement.
CTTTTTCTCTCCCTTACTTTCTCTCCCTCCCTCTCTTGTGCTCACTTTATCCCTCCCTCACTCTCTCTTTCTCTCCCTCTCTATACCTCTCCCTCTCTCCCCTTCTCCGTCTCTCTTCCTCTCTCGCCCTCTCTCTCCCTTCTTCTTCCTACCTCTCTGCCCTCTCTCTCCCTTCTTCTTCCTACCTCTCTGAATCTCCATCTCTCTCCCTCCCTCTCTCCCCTCTCACCTTTCTTTCTCTCCCTCTCTCCTTCCTTCTCCCTCTCTCATTTCCTCTCCTTATCCCTTTCCCTCTCTCTCCCTCATTCTATCTGTCTTCTTCTCTCTATCTCTCTATCCCTCTCTCTCTTCTCTCTTTCTCTTTCCTCCTCCCTCTCACACTCTCCCTCTCAATTGCCCTTCCTCTCTCTCTCACCTTCCCTCTCCTTCTCCCCCTCTCCCTCTCTCTCTCTTCCTCATAATTTCTCTACCTCTCTCCCTCCTTGTCTCTCTCTCCCACTCTGTCACTCTATCTCTCTCCCTCTATCTCTATTTTTCTCTATCCCTCTCTCTTTCACCCTCTGTTCCTCCCTCTCCCTCCCTCTATCTTGCTCTCTCCCTCTCACTCTCTTCCCTTCTCACTCTCTACCAATCTCCATCTTTCTCTCTCTCTCCCCTAACATCTCCCCTACTCACTCTCTCTCTCTCTCTCCCCTTAAGATCTCCCCTACTCACTCTCTCCCTCTTTACCTCTCTCTCTCCCTCTCTTCCTCTCTCTCTATTTACACACTCTATCTCTCCCTCTCTCCATCCTATCTCTCTGCTTCTCTTTTCCTCTCATTCCCTCTCTCTATCCCCCTCCATCCCTCCCTCTCTCTCCCTTTCTATCCCTTTCCCTCTCCCTCTCCTTATCTACCTCTATCTCTCCCTCTCCCTTTCCATCTCTCCTTTTCCCTCTCTATCCCTCTCTTCCTCTCTCCTTTCTTCCCTCACTCCCTCTCTCTGTCCCCCTATCTCTCTCTTCGTTTTTCCTAATCTCTCTCTCTTAATCTCTCCATTTCTCCTTCTATCCTTTTATCCCTCTCTTTCTCACACATAAACTCTATCCCTCTCTTTTTCTCCTCCCTCTTCCTCTATCTCGCTTCTCCCTCTCTCTTCCTTTCTTTATCTCTCTTTAGCTCCTTTTTCCTATCTCCCCTCCTCTTTCTCACTTTCTTTAGAAGAGAGAAGAAAGGGAGAAAAAGAGAGTGAGGGTGATAGAGAAGGGGAGAGAAAGATAGAGGGACACGAAGAGGGAGAAGGAGAGAGAGGGTAGGATGAGAGATGGAGAGAGGGTGTGAGAGAGGAAGGGGAGGGATGGAGAGCGAGTGAGGGAGAGAGAGAGTGAGAGAGACTAAGAAGGAGAGAGATGAAAAGAGGGGTAGACGGATGGAGAGGGAGGGAGAGAAAAGGAGATTGAGAGGAAGAGGGAGAGAAGGATCGAGAGGGAGGGAATGGGAGAGAGAGTAAGAGGGATAGAGAGTAAGAGAGAGAGGAAGGCGAGGGAGAGGGGAGACGAGAGAGAGGGAGAGATAAGGAGGGAGGGAGAGGGCCTCCCTCACTCATTCTCTCCCCCATCTCTTACCCACACTCTCTCCCTCTGTCTCTCTCTTTATCTCTCCCTCCCTTTGTCCCCTCTCCATTCGACTCTCCCTCTTTCTCTCCCCACTCTCTCTCTCTCCCTCTCACTCACTTCCTCTCTCTATCACTCACTCTACCATATCTCTCGCTCTCTCCCTCTTTCTCTCTATCTCTTTTTCTCTCTTCCTCTCTCTTTATTCCTCTCCCTCCCTTACCCTCTCCCTATCTCTCCCTCACTTTCTTTCCCACTCTCTCTCTCTCCCTTTCTTACTCTACGCCTCTCTCCCACCCTCTATCTACCTTAATCTCTCACACTCACTTCCTCACTCTTTCTTTCCATGTCCCTTTCCTCCTCACTCCCTCTCTCCTTCTCTCCCTTCCTTCTTCTCTCCCCCTTTCTCTCTCTATCTCTATCTCTTCTCTCTCTCCATCTCTCTCTCCCTTTCATCCATTTCCCTCTCTTCACCCCTTGTTCTTCTATCTCTCTATCTTCTCTTCACCCTTTGTTCTTCTATCTCTTTCCTCTTCTTTCTTTTCTCCCTCTCTCCTTCTCTTTCTTTCTCTCTCTTCTTTCTTTTCTCCCTCTCTCCTTCTCTTTCTTCCTCCTTCCATTTCTATCCCTTTCCACCTCTCTCCTTTTCCACCTCTCTCCCTCTTTCACCCTCTCTCTCTCCCCTCCCCCACCTTCTCTATTTCTCCCTCTCTTCCTCCCTCTCTTCCTCTCTATCTCTTTTTATTTCTCTTTCTCTCCCTATCTCTCACTCTCTTTCTCTCTCCTCTCTTCCTTTCCTTCTCACTCTTTCTTGCTCCTTTTCTATCTTTTTATCTCATTCCCTCTCTATCTCTCTCTTCCTCCCTCTCCTTCCGCCTCTTTCTCCATCTCTCTCTGCATTTTCCCTCTCTCACTCTCTCTCATTCTCTCTCCGTCTTTCTCCTTGAATCTCCCTATCTTTCTCTCTCTCTCTCTTCCCTCTTCTCTTCCTCTCTCAATCTCTCCCTCATTCTCTCCCTCCCATCTCTTCTCCCTAGCTTTCTCTATCTCTTTTGCTCTCTCTCTCTCTCTCTCTCTCTTTCTATCTCTCTCTCCTTCTCTCCTTCTCCCTCTCCCTTTGTATCTATCTCCCTCTTTTACTCTCTACTACATTCTTTATCTTCCTCTCCCTCTCCTTTTTTCTCTCCCTCTCTCTTTTCATCTCTCTCACCCTCTCTCTATCTCCCTTTCTCCTTACCTTTTCCCTTGTCTATCTTTCTCTCTCTCCCATTCTCATTCTCTATCTCTCTCCTACCCTCTATTTTTTCACCCTCTCTCCCTCTCCCTCTTTCCAACTCTCTCTCTCCTTCCATTCCCTCTTCCTCTATCTCCCTTCCTCTTTTCCTTTTTTAGCTCCCTCCTAATCTCCATATCTCTCTCTCCCTCACTCTCTCTCTGTATCTCCCTCTCTCCTCTCTCTCCCTCCCTCCTCTCCCACTCTCTCCCTCCTACTCACTCTATCTCTCTTTCCCTCCCTCTCTATCTCTCTTTCTCCCTTTCTCTCTCTTTGTCTTTCCATATCTCTTCTTTCCTCCCATTCCCTCTTTCCTACCCTCTCTCCCTCTGTCTTCTCACCCTCTCTCTATATCCCTCCCTCCCTTTCTCCCTCCCTCTCTCTAATTTTATCTCCCACTTCCTTTTTCACTCTCTCTCATCGTCTCTCTCCCTCTATTTCCTTATCTATCTCACTCCCTATTTCTCTCTTTCTCTCCCTCCTCTTTCTCTCTCTCCATCTCTCCCTTTCTCACCCTTTCCTTGTCTCTCTCCCTACTCTATCCCTCTCTCCCCCTCTCTCTCTTCACTCTCTATCTCTCTCCTTCTCTCTCTCTCCCTCTCCTAACTCTCTTTCTCTCACTTTTTCTCTCTCTCTCCCTTACTCTCTCCCTCTCTCTCACTAGTTCTTTTCTCTCTCCCTCGCTCACTCTCTCTCTTTCTTTTTCTCTCCCTTTTTATATCTTACCATTTCCCTCTCCTCTTTCTCTCTCTTTATATCTCTCCTTCTTCCTCCTATTCTCTTCTTTCTCTCTTAAGAGAAAGAGGTAGAGGGATGAGAGAAGGAGAGAGTGGATAGAGAGAGAGGGAGAGAGAGACTACGAGTGAAAGAGGAAGAGAGAGGGAATGAGTGAGGGAGAGAGAGGCGAGGGGAGAGAGAGAGAGAGGAGGAGAGAGAGGGGAAGGAGAATGAGATGGAGGGGGATAGGTGGAGATAGAAGGAAAAGGAATGAGTGATACAAAGATAGAGACAAATGAAGGGAAATGGTGAGAGAGAGAGGGAGGGAGAGAGAGCAAGAGAGAGGAAGCATGGAGAGAGGTAGAGAGAGATAGAGAGAGGGAGAGAGGGAGAGGGGGAGGGAAAGAATGAGGGAAGGAGAGTGAAAGAGGGAGAGAAAAGGAAAAGGAAGTGAGGGAGGGAGAAAGAGGAGGAGAGAGAAAAGAGAGCGGAGAGAGAGAGGGAGGTAGAGAGGGGGAAGAGAAGGAGATGGAAAGGGAGAGGTGGAGAGGGAAGGAGAAGGAGAGAGCGATACAAAGATAGAGATAAATGAAAGGAAATAAGGTCGGAGAAAGGGGGAGGGAGAGAGAAAGAAAGACATAGAGAAAGGTAAAGAGAGATGGAGAGGGGGATATAGTGAGAGAGGGAGCAAGAGAGAAAAGAGGGGAATAGAGATGTAAGAGAGAGAGAAATAGTGATGAAGAGAGAAAGAGAAAAGGGAGAGATAAAGAGAGGAGACTAAGAGAGCAAAAGAGAGGAAGGGGGAGGGAGAAGGGATTGAGAGGAAGAGAGAGGGTGAGAGAGAGATATAGAGAAGGATGGAGGGAGAGAGAAGGAAAGAGAAAAGGAGGGAGAGAAGGGGTATGAGAGAGGGAAGGAGAATGAGGTAGGGAGAGGGGAGGGAAGATAGGGAGAGAGGGAGAGGGAAGGAGGGAGGGAGAGAGTGCAAAAGGAAGGGAGAGAGGTAGAGAGAGGAGGAGATAGAGAGGGAAAGATAGAGGGAGCAAGAAAGAAAAGAAAAGAGAGAGCTATTGAGAGAGAGAGAGGGAAAGAGAGAGATTGAGAGAGAGAGAGGAGGAGGTAAGGGAGAGGGGGAGAGAGACAGAGGGTAAGATGGCAGGTGAGAGGGAGAGGGAGGGGAGAGAGATAGAGGGTAAGATGGCAGGTGAGGGGGAGAGGGAGGGAGAGAGAGAGGGAGGAGGGGGAGAAAGGGAGGTAGAGAGATGGAGGGAGGGAGAGAGAGGGAGAAAGGGAGGCAGAGAGATGGAGGGAGGGAGAAAGGAGGAGAAAGGGAGGCGAGAGAGAATGAGGGAGGGAGTAGGAAATAGAGTGGAGGGATATGGAGATGGGGAAGGAAGGGAGGGATAGGGGAAAGGGAGAGATGGAGAGATAAGGGAAGAGTGAGATAAAGAGGGAGAGAGAAAAGGGGAGCAAAGGGTGAGAGAGAAAATGGGAAGGGGAGTGAGGAGGCGAGGGAGAGGGAGAATGGGAGAGAGGGAGAGGGAGGGGTAGGAGGGGGTGAGGGAGACAGAAGGCGAGAGAGAGGAGAGAGAGTGAGGGAGGTAGAGGGACATAGAGAGGGAGAAAGAGGGGGATAGAAAGGGATAAGGTGAGAGGAGCAAGAGAGGGAGGGAGGGAGGGAAAGAGGAAGGGGGAGAGAGTGGGATGAGGAAGAGGGGGAGGGAGAGAGAGGAAGAGGAAGTGACATAGAGAGAGTAGGAAGAGAAAGGGAGAGATAAGAAGAGAGAAAAAGGGAGAGAGAAGTAATGAAAGAGAGAGAGGGAGGGAGAGAGGTGGGAAAGAGAGAGGGATAGAGGGAGAGAGGGAGGGAGGTAGACAAAGAGAGAGGAAGGAGAAAGGAAGAGAGGGAAGAGAGGAGAGGAAGAGAGGAAGAGAGGGAGAGGAAGAGACGAGAGGGAGAGAGTGAGGGTAGGAGATGGAGAGAAAGGAAGATGGATAGAGAGAGGGAGAGAGAAAGGGAGACATAAAGAGAGAGATTATGGACATTTATGTTTTCTTGCACTATCATAAGGAAAGGTTTTCCTAACAATAGGGGTGTAGAGTTATAAGAAGAGTCATCACCCATCTTTGAGATATAAAAATTAGCTAGAAACACAAATCATCTACCAAGTATAAGAACATCTTCAACTACCCCTTTAGGGTAGGTATTAGTGCAATATGCCAATTGAATAATAACATTAATTTCTTTTAATGGACTTAGATTTAATGAAGCATAACTTGAATATGGCATAACATTTATAGATACTTCTAAATCCAACATGAAATTTTTAATTCTACCTAAACCAATTTTACAAGATATGGTAAACATATCTAGATCCTTGTATTTTGGGGAGTTTCCTTTGAAAAATGGCTGAGAAATTTTCTCCTATTCTTAGTTTTTCATTGACATCTAGTCTCCTCTTATTAGTGCAAAAGTCCTTTAAGAACTTAGCATACCTTAGCGCTTTGTGGACTCGCATCTAAGAGAGGCATGTTAACTTCAACCTTGTGAAATAGCTCAAGAATCTCCCTATCCTTCTCCTTTTTTATTTCTTCCATTTTAGGTTTCTCCAACCGACTACGAAAAGGTGTAGGGTTAGTCTGTAAAATGAATAGAAGGGTCAAAATTTACCTTAGAATCTCCCCCTTTCTCTCTCTCCCCCTCTCTCTCCCTCTCTATCTCTCCCTTTCTCTTCCTTCCTTCCTTCCTCTCTCCCCCTTTCCTTCCCCCCTCTCTCCCCTATCCATCTTTTTATCTCCAACTCTCTCACTTCCTCCATATCTCTCTCCCTCTTCTAATTTCTCTTCTACCTCCCTCTCTCCCTCCTTATCCCTCTTTCTTCTCCCTCTTCCTTCTCCTCCCTCTCTTTCCTACTCTCTCTCCCTCTCTCCTTCTCGCCCCCTTTCTTGCTTTCTCTCTCTCCCTCTCTCTTCCTTTCTCTTTCTTTCTAACTCCCTTTCTCACTCTTGCTCTCTCTTACAACCTCTATCTCTCTCTACCTTCCTCCCTCCCCTTCTCTCTCCATCACTCTTTCTCCATCCCCCTTTATCTCTCTCCCTCTCTCTTTCTTTCTAACTCCCTTTCTCTCTGCCCTCTCCGCTATCTCTCCCTCCTACTATCTCTCCCTATCACTCCCTCTTTTTCCTCTATCTCCCTCCCTCTCTCTCCTTGTCTCCCTCCCTACCTTTTACCCCCTCTTTGCCTCTCTCCCTCGTCTCTATACCTCTCTTCCTCCCCCTTTTCCCTCTCTCTCCCTCTCTCTATACCTTTCTCTATCCTTCTCTCTCTCTTTATCCATCTACCTCTATCCCTCATGCTTTCCCTCTCCCTCTCCCTCCCTCTCTTCCTCTCTCCTCGCATCCTCCTCTCTTACTCTTTATCCCTCTCTCTCTGCTTACTCTCTCCTTCTCCCCTCGTCTCTTACTCCCTCTCCTTCTCCCTCTCCCTCTCTCTATCTCTCCCCTCCCTCTCTTCTTCTTTCCATCTCTCTCCCCTTCCTCCCCTTACTCTCCCCCTCTCTCCCATTCCTCCCTCTCTCCCTCCCCGTCCTTCTCCATCTCGCTTTCTTTCTCCCTCTCCTTCTCTTTCTCCCTCTCCCTCTCCCTTCCTCATTCCCTCTCTACCCCTTTTCATCTCCCTCTCTCCCTCCCTCTCTCTCTCTTTAACTCTCCCTCAATCTCTCTCTTTATCTCTCTTATTCTTTCACTCTCTTCCTTCCCTCTCTCTATCTCTTTCTCCCATTTCTCTATTTCTCTTTATATCCCCCTCTAATAATCCCACCTTCTCTCTCTCTCTCCCTCCCATTATCCCTATCCATCTCCCTTTCTCACTCTTTCAACCTCTCTCTCTCCTACTCCTTTTTTATCTCCTATCTCTCCCTCCCTATCTCCCTCTTTCTCTTCGTTTCTCTCTCTCTATCTGTCTTCCCCCCAACCTTCCCACCCTCTCTTCCTCTCTCTCCCTCTCTATCTCCCTTTTTGCCTCCTACCATCTCTCTCTCTTACCTACTCCCTTTCTCTCTCCTATCTCTCCCTCCCTATCTCCCTCTTTCTCTCCCTCTCTCCCTCTCTCCCTCTCTCTCTCTCCTTCTCTCTACCCCTCTATCTCCATTCCTCCCTCTCCATCTCTCTCCTTTTCTCTCCCCTCTCCTTTTTCTATCCCTTTCTATCTCTCTCCCCCTTCTCGGTCTCCCTCTCTTCCCCTTTCTTCCCCTCCCTCTCACCCATTGTCTTCCCTCCCTCTCCCCTCTATGTGTTCCTTTCTCTCTCTGTCTCTCCCTATCCTCTCTCCCTCTCCTTCTCTCTCTCTCCCTCGCTCTCTGTCCCTCCCCTCTCCCTCCCTCCCCTATCCCTCTTTTTCCGATCCTCTCTCCGTCTCCTTCTCCATCTACTTCTTTCACTCTCCATCCCTTTCACTATCTCTCTCCCGCTCCCTCTCTCCCTCTCCCTCCCTCTCACACACTTACTTCCTCCCCCTCTCTTCCTATCTCACACTTTTTCTCTCATTCTCTCTCTCCCCTCTCTCTTTCTCCCTCTCTCCCTCTCTCTATCTCTCTCCCTCACCCTCTCTCTCCACTCCCTTCTCTCTTAACCCTCTCGATCTCTCTATCTTCCTCTTGCCTTTTCACCATCTCCATCCTTGCCTAATCTATCACTCCCTCTCTCCCCTTTTCTATCCCTCTCTTAATCTCTCCCTCCCTCCCTCTCTCCTCTTTTCTATCCCTCTCTTAATATCTCCCTCCCTCCCTCTCTCCCCTTTTCTATCCCTCTCTTAATCTCTCCCTCCCTCCCTCTCTCCCACTCTCTATCCCCATCCTAATCTTTCCCTCCTTCCCTCTCTCTCCCCTTTCCTTCCCTCATTGTCTCTCTCCGTCTCTCTCTCCCCTTCTCTCTCCCTCTCTATCTCCTCCTCTCTCTTCCTCCATCCCTCTCTCTCACCCTTTCCTTCCCTCCCTCTCTCTCGCCTATCTATCTTTTTATCTCCCACTCTCTCTCTTCCTCCATATCTCTCTCTCGCTCATAATCTCTCTCTACCTCCCTCTCCCCTTCCTTATCCCTCTTCTCTCTCCTTCCTCTCTCTCTACTCTCTCTTCCTCTCTCCCTCCCACCCCCTTTCTTGCTTTCTCTCTCCCCCTCTTTCTCCCTTTCTTTCCCTCCCTCTCTCTCCTTAAGCATCTACCTCTCTCACTCTCGCTTTAACTCTCCCTCTCTCCCACAACCTCTATCTCTCTCTGCCTTCCTCCCTCCCATTCTCTCTCCCTCACTCTTTCTCTATCCCCCTCTCCCTCTCTCCTTCTTTCTAACTCCTTTCTTTGTCCCCCCTCTCTTACTCTCTCTCCCTCTTGCTATCTCTCCCTCTCACTTCCCCTTTTCCTCTACCTCCCTCCCTCTCTCTCCTTTTTTCCCTTCCTACCTCTTACCCTTTCTTTGCCTCCCTCCCTCCCCCTTTCCCCTCTCTCCCTCTCTCTATACCTCCCTCCCTTCCCTTTTCCCTCTCTCTCCGTCTCTCTATATCTCTCTCTATCCTTCTCTCTCTCTCTCTCATGTTTCACTCTCCCTCTCCCCCACTCCCTCCCTTTCCCCGTCCCTCTCTCTTTTACCTCCTCCTCTTACTCTTTATCCTCTCTCTCCCTTACTCTCTCCCTCTTCCTTTCTCTCTTACTCCCTCTCCTTCTCCCTCTCTTTCCTCCTCTCTCTCCCTCTCTCTCTCTCTCTCTCTCCCTCTCTCCCTCATTCCTTTCATCTCTCACCCCTCTCTCTCTCTTTCTCTCCCTCTCTCCCTCCTTATCCTTTTCCCTCTCGCTCTCTCTCCCTCTCTCCCTCTCTCTTCCTCTCTCCCTATCTCTTAATTGCTTTCTCTCCTTCTCTCCCTTCATCCCACTTCCTCTCTCTCTCCCTCTCCCCCTCTCTTCCTTTCTCTCCCTCTCTTCCTCCCTATCCTTCTCCATCTCACTTTCTCTCGCTCTCTCCCTACCTCTTCTTCTCTCCCTATCTCTTAATTGCTTTCTCTCTTTCTCTCCCTTTATCCCTTTTCCTCTCTCTCTCCCTCTCCCTCTCCCTCTCTCTCTCCCTTTCCCTCCCTCTCTCCCTCCCTATCCTTCTCCATCTCGCTTTCTCTCCCTCTCTCCCTATCTCTTCCTCTCTCCCTATCTCTTAATTACTTTCTCTCCTTCTCTCACTTCATCCTTTTCCCTCTACCTTTCTCCTTCCTTCCTCCCTCCCTCCCTCTTTCTCTTCCTCCCTCCATCTATCCCTCTCTCCCTCCTTCTCTTCTTCTCTCCTTATCTTTTAATTGCTTTCTCTCCTTCTCTCCCTTCATCCCTCTCTCTCTCTCACTACCTTTCTCTTTCCCTCCCTCCCTCCCTCCCTCTTTCTCTTCCTCCCTCCCTCTATCTATCCCTCTCTCTCTTCCCCTATCTCTCTCTTTCCCTCTTTCTCCCTCTCTATCTCCTCCTCCCTTCCTCTCTTTCCCTCCTTCCCTTTCCTTCTCTCTCATCTCTCTCCCTCTCCCTCTTTTCCTTTTTCTCCTCCCTCTTTATCCCTCTTTCTTTCTCTACCTCCGCCTCTCCCTCTCTACCTCTTTCTCTCTCCCTCTTTCATTCTCCATCTCTTTATACCTCTCTCTCCCCCTCTATCCTTCGCCCTCTCTCCCATCCTTTCTCTCACCCATTATCCCTCTCTCTACCTCTCTCACCCTTTCTCTCTCTCCCCTCACTCTCCCCTCTCCCTCTCTCACTTCCTTACAGTCTCTTTCTATCCTCCTTCCGCCCTCTATCCTTTCCTTTCCCTCTCGTTCTCTCTCCTTTAATCTTCCTCTCTCTTTATCTCTCTTACTCTCCCACTCTCTCCCCTCCCTTTCCCTCTCCCTCTCGCTCACACTCTTGTTTTCTCTCCATCTCTCTCTAACACTCCCCCACTCTCCTTTATGCTATTCTCTCTCTCCCTTGATCTCTTATGCTTTCTACCTCTTCCTCTATTTCCCTCTCTCCCCCTCTATATCTCTCTATCCCATTTCTCTCCCTCTCCCTCTCCCTCCCCTTCTCCTTCTCCCTATCTCTCTCTCCCCCTCTAACCTTCCCACCTCTCTCTACCCCTCTCTTCCCTCCTTTCATCTCTCTCTCATACTCCTCTTCTCTCTCCTATCTCTCCCTCCTTCTCTCTATCTCCCTCTCTCTCTCTCTTCTCTCTCTCTCTCTCTCTCTCTTCTTTCTATCCCTCTATCACCATCCCTCCCTCTCCCTCTCTCTCCTTTTCTCTCTCCCCCTCTCACCATCTCTCTACCCATTTCCCTCTCTCCCCTCCCTCTCCCCCTCTCTTTCCCTCTATCTCTCCCTCTCCCTCTCTCCCCCTCACTCACTTTCTCCTTTCTCACTCTTTCTCTCTCCCTCTCTCTAGAACTTTCTACCTCTCACTTTCCCATTCTCTCCCTCTCGATCTTGCTACCCGACTATCGATCTCTCCCTTACTCTCTCCTTTGTTTCCCTTCCCTCTCTCTCTTTCTCTCTTTCTCATTCTCCCTATCTCTCTTTATCCTTCCTCTCTCTCTCCTTCCCTTCCTTACTTCCTCTCTCCCTCTCTCCATTTCTTTTTCTCTCTCTACTTTGCTCACTCTTCCTCTCTTCCTTCCTCTCATTCCCCTTTTCCCTCTTTCTTCCTCTCTCTCCCTCTCCCACCCATATTCTTTCTCTCTTCGCCTCTTCGTCTCCCTCTATCCCTCCCTCTTTCTCCCTCTCCCTCCCTTCTTCCCTCTCCCTCCCCCTCTTCACTCCCATTCTCCCTCCTTCTTTCCCTCTCTCAACCCCTCTCATCTCTTTCCCTCCGTCTCCCTCTCTTTCTTTCTCCCTAATCTTTCTCTCTCTTTATCTCTCTTATTCTCCCACTCTCTCCCTTTCTCTCCCTCTCTCCCCCTTACACTCTCGCTTTCTCTCCACCTCTCTCTAACACTCTCCTTTCTACTATTCTTTCTCTCCCTCAATCTCTTACTCTTTCTCCGTCATTCTCTATTTCATTCTCTCACTCCCTCTCTCCTCCTCTCTATCTCTCTTTCCCATTTCTCTCCCTCTATCTCTCCTTCCGTTTCTCCCTCTCTATGTCTCTCTTCCCCCATCTAACCTTCCCACCCTCTCTCTTTCCCTCTCTCTCCCTCCTATTATCCCTCTCTATCTCCGTTTCTCCCTTCTTCCATCTCTCTCTCTCCTACTCTCCTTCTCTCTCCTATCTCTCCCTCTCTATCTCCCTTTTATCTCCCTCTCTCCCTTTCTCTCCTTCTCCCTCCTCTCCTCTCTATCCTTTTTTCTCCATCCTTCCCTCTTTCTCTCCCTCCATCTCCCCTCTCTCCCTCCCTCTCCCTCTCCCTCTCCTTTCCTCCTTCCCTCTCTACCCCTCTTCGTCTCCCTCTCTCCTTCTCTCACTCCCTCTCTCTCTCTCTCTCTCCCCTTCCCTTTCCTCCTTCCCTCTCTACCCTCTTCATCTCCCTCTCTCCCTCCCTCCTTCCCTCTCTCTCTCTCCCTTCTCGCCTCCCTCCCTCCCTCCCTCTCTTTATCTCTCTTTCTATCTCTCTCTTTTTTATCTCTCTTATTCTCCTACTCTCTCTCCTTCCTCTTTCTATCTCTCTCTCCCATTTCTCTCTTTCTCTTTCTATCCTTCTTTAATGATTCCACCTTCTCTCTCTCTCCCTTTCTCCCTCCCATTATCACTCTCCATCTCTCTTTCTCCCTTCTTCCACCCCTCCCTCCCTCTTACTCCATTCTATCACTTATCTCTCCCTCTCTATCTCCCTCTTTCTCTCCCTTTCTCTCTCTCTTTATCTATCTCTCTCCTATCTAACCTTCCCACCCTCTCTCTCTCTCCCTCTATTATCCCTCTCCATCTCCCTTTCTCCCTCCTTCCATCTATCTCTCTCACCTACTCCTTTTCTCTTTCCTATCTCTCCCTCCCTCTCTCCCTCTCTCTCTTTCTCTCTCCTCCTTTCTACCCCTCTATTTCCATCCCTTCCTCTCCCTCTCTCTCGTTTTCTCTTTCCCCTCTCCTTTTCTCTCGCTTTCTATCTCTCTCTCTCCCGTTCTCACTCTCCTTCTCTCCCCTTTCTTTCCCCCTCCCTCTCACCCATTGTCTTCCCTCCCTTTCCTCCTCTATGTCTTCCTTTCTCTCTCTGTCTCTCCCTATCCTCTCTCCCTCTCCCTCTCCCTCTCCCTCTCTCCCTCGCTCTCTCGTCCCTCCCTCTCCCTCCTTGCCTCTATCCCTCTTTTTCTAATCGTCTCCCCCTCTCCTTCTCTCCCTCCCTCTTTCACTCTCCATTTCTCTCGCTATCTCTCTCCCCCTCCCTCTCTTCCTCTCCCTCCCTCTCACACAGTTACCCCCTACCCCTCTCTCCTTACCTCACTCTTTTTTCTCTCTTTCTCTCTCTCCTCCTCTCTCTTTCTCCCTCTCTCCCTCTCTCTACCTCTCTCGCTCACCCTCTCTCTCCACTCCCCTCTCTCTCAACCTCTAGATCTCTCTATCTTTCTCTCTCCCTTTCACCCTCTCTATCATCCCCTAATCTCTCCCTCCCTCTCTCCCCCGCTCTATGCTTATCCTAATCTTTCCTCCCTCCCTTTCTCCCCCTCTCTATCCCTCTCCCAATCTCTCTTTCTCTCCCTCTCTCCTCATCTCTATCCCTCTCCTAATCTCTCTCTCCTTTCCTTACTCTCTCCATCCCTCTCCCCTTTTACTCTCTCTCATAAATTCTCTCTCCTTTTACTCTCTCTCATAAACTCTCTCTCCTTTCCTACCCTTTCCCACTTTTTCTCTCTCTCTCCCCCTCTATCTCCCTCTCCCTCTCCCTCTTTACCTCTCTCTTCCTCCTCACTCCCTCTCTCTCTCCCTCTCCCTCCTTATCTATTTCTCTCTCCCTCTCTCTATCTCTTCATCTATCTCCTTATCTGTTTCTCTCTCTCTCTCTTTCTATCTCTCTATCTATCTCCCTTTGTATCTCTTTTCTCTCTATCTCTCCATCTCTCTCTCCTTTCTTTTTTCCTCTCTCTCCCTCCCCCCATCGCTCTATCTCTCTCACCCTATCTCTTTCCTTTACCTTTCTCTCTCATTCTCCCTTTCTCTCCTTATCACGTCTCTCTCTCCTTCTTTATCTCATGCACTCCCTATCTCTCTCTCCCTCTCCCTCTCTTCCTATCTCCCTCTCCCCATCTCTTTCCCTCACTCCTACTCATTTACCCACTCTCTCACCCTTCCTCTCACTCCTTTTCTCTCTCTCTCTTCTCTTTTTATCCCTCTCTCTCCTCCTCTCGCTCCCTCCCTCTCCCTCCCTCCCTCTCTCATTCTCTATCTCTCTCTCTCCCCTTCCCTTTGTCCATCTTCCTCCCTTTCCCTCTCTTCCTCTTCCTCCCTCCTCCTCTTTCCCTCTCTCTATCCCTCTCTCTCTCTCTTTCACTTTCTCTCACCCTCCCCCTCTCTCCCTCTCTCTTTCTTTCCTTCTCATCCTCTCTCCATCCCTCCCTCTATCTCCCTCTCTATTCCTTCCTCTTCCCCTCTCGCTTTCTCACTTTCTTTCTCTCTCACTCTTTCCCTTATCTCTCTCCCTCTCCATCCCTCCCTCCTCTCCTTTTCTCCCTTCTCCTTTATCCCTTTCTCTCACTCTCCCCCTACCCCTCTCCCTATTCATCTCCCTTCCTCTCTCTCTTTTTCCTCTCTAACTCTCTCTTCCTTCCCTACTCCATCTCTCTCTCCCTCTCTTTATCTCTCTCTACCTCTCTTTCATTTCTCTCTCTCCTCCCTCTCTTTCTCTCTCATTCTTTTCCTGCCTCCCCTACTCTCCCTGTCTCCTCCTTATTCTTCCTCTCTCCCATTATCTCTCTCCACTCCATATATCTCATTTCCTCCCTCTTCCTCTCCCTCTCACCCCTCTCCCTCTATCTCTCTCCCTCTTTCTCTTTCTCTTTCTCTCTACCTCTCTCTCTCTTTCTCCCTCTCTCCCTCCTCCCTCTCTCTCTCTATTAGCCCTATCACTTCTTTCTTATCTCTTGCACTCCTTATCTCTCTCTCCCTCTCTCTCCTTCCCCCTCTCTTTCTATCTCCCTCACCCCACTCTCTCTTCATATACCCTTCTCTCTCCCTTCCTCTCACTCCTTTCTCTCTATCCTTCTATTTTTATTTCTCTCTCCCTCTATCCCACCTTTCTTCTCTCTCTCTCTCTCTCTATCCCTCACTCTCTATCCCTCTCTTCCTTCCACCCTTTTCCTCCCTTTCCCTTTTCCTCTCTCCCTTTCCTTCCCTTTCTCTCTCCCTCCCCTCTACCCTCTCACTTTCCTTCTCTCTCCCTCGCTCCCTCTATCTCTCTTTTTGTACTTTCCTCTCTCCCTCTCTCTTACATACTCTTTTCCCTCTCTCTTGCTCTGCTTCCCTTTCATTCTACCTCTCTCCCTCCTCTTCTTTTCTCCCTTCATATTTATACCTTTCTCTCTCTATCTCCCTCTCCCTCTCTCCTTACTCATCTACCTCTCTCCCTTTCCTCTCTCTCTCTCTCTCTTCCACTCTCCCTCTTGCCTCTCTCTCACTCTGCCTCTCTCCCTCCCTCTTTCTCTCTCTTTATCCCACTCTAACTATCTCTTTTCCTCCCTCTCCTACTCCATCTCTCTCTTCCTCTCTTTCTCTCTCTCAACCTCTCTCTCTAAATCACTCTCCCTCCCTCTCCCTCTCCCTCTATCTCCCTCTCTCTACCTCTCCTCTCCCTCCCTCCCTCTCCCACTAAATAAGAGAGATAGAGAGGGGGAGAGAGGGAGAAAGAGAGAGTAGGGAAGAGAGGTAGATGAAAGAGAGAGGGAGAGGGAGAGAGGGAGAGAGGTAGATGGGCAGAGAGAGTGAGATTCGAAGAGAGAGGGAGAGAGGGAAGTAGAGGGAAAGGGAGAGTAGGTTAGATGGAGAGGGAGATAAAGAGTGGGAGAGAGTGTGGCTAAGGGAGAAAGGGAGAGAGAGGGAGAGAGAGTAAAGGAGAGTGTGAGAATTGGAAACAAAGAATAAGAGAGAGAGGGAGGGAGAGAGAGTGAGGGAAGGAGTAAGGGAGGGAGGGGGAGAGAGAGGGAGGGAATAAGTGAGGGAGAGGGGGAAGAGAAAGGGAGGAAAAAGTGAGAGGGGGAGAGAAAAGGAGGGAGGGAAGAGAAAGGGAGAGAGAGGGAAGGAATAACCGAGAGAAAGAGGGGGAAAGAAAGGAAGGAAGAAAATGAGAGAGTGTGGGAGAGAAAAAGGAGGGAGGGAGGGAGAGGGAGAGATAGTGGGCGAGGGAGAGAGGGGGAGAGAGTAAGGGAGAGAGTGAGAATGGGAGAGAAAGAATAAGAGATAGGTAAAAAGAGAGGAAGGGAGAGAGTGAAGGAGAGAGGACAAGATAGATGGAGAGAAAGGGAGGGAAAAGTGGGAGAGAGGGGGCAAAAGAAAGTGAGGGAGGGAGAGAGAGAGAAAAAGAGGAGGGAGAGGGAGGGAGGAGAGAATGAGAGAGAGGGAGTGAGGGAGGTAGAGGGAAGGAGTAAGAAGGAGAGTGAGAGGGAGGGAGTGGAGAGAGAGAGGGAGAGTGAGGGAAGGAGTAGAGAGGGAGGGAGGGGTGAGAGAGGGATTGAAAGAGAGAGGGAGAGAGGTAAAGAGAGAGAGAGGATGGAGGGAGAATGAGGGAGGGAGAGGGAGAGATGGAAGGATGGAGAGGGAGAGAGATGGAGTGAGAAAGAGAGGGAGGGAAGGAGAGAGAGGGTAAGAGAGATAAGGTGGGAAAGAGTGGTAGAGAAAGGGAAAGAGAGAGAGGGAGAGAGACAGGGATAGAGAGGGAGAGTAGGAGAAGGAGATAGAGAAAGGGGAAAAAGAAAGAGAGAAGGAGGGAGGGTGAGTGGGAGAGATAGAAGGGGAGAGAGGGGAAAGGGAGATAGTGTGGGGAAGAGAGGAAAATGGGGAAAAAGAGGAAGAGGGAAAGGGAGAGAGACATAGAGAGAGAGAGAGATTAGGAGAGAGGGAGAGAGGGAAAGGAAAAAAGAGAGTGATAAAGAGAGAAAGGGAGAGAGAGGGACAGAAGGACAAAGAAAGGGAGGAGGAGAGAGGAAGAGAGGGAATAGGAAAGAGATAGAGAGAGGGAGAGAGCATTAAAGAGAGAGAAAGAAAGGAAGATAGAGAGGAATAGAGGAAGAGAGATGAAAAGGCAAGGAGAGAGCTAATAAGGTTAGGAGAGAGAGTGGGAAAGAGAGATAAGAAGGGAGAGATAGAGTGAGGAAGAGGGAGGAAGAGAGAGAAAGAGAGGGGGAGGGATAGTGGGAAAGGGGGAGAGAGGGAGGGAGAGTGGGAGGGAATGGGAGGGAGGGAGAGAGAGAAATAAAGAAAGGTAGAGGAAGAGAGAGGGAGAAAGGGAGAGGGAGTGATAGGGAGAGGGAGAAGAAGAGAGAGAGAGCGAGAAAGGGAGAAAATGAAAGAAAAAGAGGGATGAGAGGGAGAGAGGGAGAGGAGAGGTAGAGAATGGAAGAGAGAGGTAGAGAGAAAGGGAGGGAGAGAGTGAGTGGGAGAGGGGAGAGAGATAGAGGGAGAGAGGTAAGAAGATAGAAAAGAAGAGATAGGGAGAGATGGAAGGGGGAGAGAGAGGGAAAGAGACAGATGGAGAAAGAAGGAGAGGGAAAGATGCGGGAAGAGAGAGGGAAAGAGAGAGGAAGAGAGAGGGAGAGTGATAGGGAGAGGGAGAGACAGAGGAAGGCAATGATAAGAAGAATAAGGGGGAGAGGGAGAGGGTGAGGGAGTAGGAGAGGGAGAGAAAGAGTGAGAGAGGGAGCAAGAGGGAGAGGAGAGGGCATGGAAGAGAGAGGCGGGGAGAGGGAGAGAGAAATAAAGAATGAGAGAGAGAGAGGGAGACAGAGGGAAAGGAAAGGAGCAAGAGAAAAGAGGGAGAGATAGAGGGAGGGAAAGAAGGAAGAGGGACGGGGAGAAAACAAATTTGAGGAAGGGAGAGAGGGAAGGAAAAGAGTGAGGGGGAGAGAGAGGGACAGAGAGGGAGAGAGGGAGATGGAGAGGGAGTGAGTGGAAAAAGGGATATAGAGAGGGAGGGAGGAGGGGGAGAGAGAAAGGAAGAGGAGGGGGAGAGATAAAGGAAGAGAAGGAGAGAGAGATAAAGAGGTAAGGAGGGATATAAAATAATAGGAAGAGAGAGTGGGAGAAAGATATAAGGATGGACAAAGAGGGGGAGAGAGGGAGGGAGAGAGAGAGAGAGGGAGAGAGGGGAAAGTGATAGTGAGAGATGGAGAGAGAGAGAGAGAGTAAGGTAGAAGGGAGAGAGGGAGAGAGGAAGAGAGATAGGAAGAGGGAGAGAGTGGGAGAGGAAGAGGGTGGGAGAGGGAGAGGGAGAGGAGCAGAGAAGAGAGGGAGAGAAGGAGAGAGGAAAGGGAGATAGAGAGAGTAAAAGGGAGAGAAGAGGGATAGTGAAATGAGGAGAGAGAGAATGGGAGACGGAGGTAGAGAGACGAAGGGGGAGAGTGTGTGGGAAAGAGTGAGGGAGAGAGGGAGTTAGATAGAAGAGAAGAGATAAGGAGAGAGGAAGGGAGAGGGATAGAGAGGGAGAGAGGGAAAGGGAGAGAGAGAGAAGGGAGAGAGATGGAGGGAGATGGAGAGAGAAGGAGAGGGAGAGAGGGAAGGAAAGAGAGGGAGATAGAGAGAGAAAAGAAGAGAAAGAGAGGGACACGAGAAAGGGAGAGAGGGAAAAGAAGGACAATGAAAGGAAAAGTG
>CAWUPB010000749.1:0-12347 GCA_963924115.1 Dovyalis caffra | reverse complement strand
GAGCTATTTTCATCCATTGGTGGATCTTATCTAGCACTTCAATCATTTGTTGCACCAGATATAGTCCCAATAACTTTCTTTCCCCTATTTCATCCTAATGCATGGGAGATCTACATCATCTCCCATACAAAGCTTCATAAGAAGCCATCCCAATTGAAGCTTAGTAGTTATTGTTATACATAAATTCAAGTAAGCGTACATATTTCTCTCATTTTTTGAACCGATCCGTAACACATGCTCGTAACATATCTTTCAATATTTGAATCACTCATTCGGATTGTTCGTCGGTTTACGGATGATAAGTTGTGCTAAATTTTAGCTTCATGCCCATGGCTTCATGTAGACTCTTCCAAAATATAAAGGTGAATCTAGGATCTCAATCGACATCATTAAGATCGAAATCCCATGTAGTTTTACAATTTTGCTAAGGTACAACTAGGCATACCTGGTTTAGATTATAGGTGGTTCGATTGAAAGAAAGTGCGGTGATGTGGTCGGCCTATCCACGATCATCCAAATGGCATCCGACCCCCTTTTTTATCTTGGCAATCCTATGACGACATCCATAGTTATATGCTCTTACTTCCATTCAGGAATCACTAATGGCTTTAACATTCTCAAGGGTCTTTGGTGTTCTATCTTTATTTATTGATAGACTTAACACCTTGCCATAAAATTAGCTACGTCTTTCTTCATTCCAAGCCACCAATAACTTTTTTGTGAGTCTCGATATATCTTCAAGCTTCTCGGGTGCATTAAATAGGGAGTTACATGCTCTTCTTTCAATATTTCTTCCCTCACATCCTCAAGGGAACACATAACCTCCCTTTAAATCTAATTACGGCTTTCTTATCTATCGTAAAATTGGATTCCTCCCCGAGCCTTTATATTTTTCTTCAATTCATTCAACGTTTTCATCCATTTGTCGTTCCATTTGAATTTTTTCCTACAAAGCCAACTAAACTAATAAAGATGATAAAATGCTAGCATGACCTACTAGAATTATCTCTAGTTCTAGCTTTTATAGATCTCTCACTATCGGCGACTGGATTACCTACATCGTTGCAACTAATTTTCTCGCTTAAAGCATCGACAACAATATTGGCCTTTCCCTATTCTTTCACTAACTCTAACCACCTTCTTTGCCTCATGTTTAGCTCCTTCGTATGAAAATATACCATAAACTCTTATGATCCATGTATATCTCACATTTTACGTCATGTAAAATGTCTCTAGATTTTCAAAGGAAAGACTACCGTCACTAACTCCAAATTGTATGTTGGATAATTCCATTCATATTCTTTTAATTTTCATGATGCATAGGCTAATACTCTTCCATTCTGCATCAACACCACTCCTAGCTCGTTTTTACAAGCGTCATTATACACCATAAAGTTTCTAGCCTCGGACGAAATGGTTAGCACTAAGGCCGTGATTAACCTCCGTTTTAGCCCTTGGAAGCTCTCCTCACAAGCATTCATCCACTGGAACTTAACACTCTTTTTCATCAATTTAGTAAGAGGTCTCGCTATCTCGGAGAAGCCCTCCATGAATCTTCAATAATAAATAGCTAGCCCTAAGAAACTTTGTACCTCCATCATGTTCTTTAAAGTAGGCTAGTTTTGGATAACCTCTATTTTCTTCGGATCCATTACTATACCTTCCTTCATCACCACGTGACCTAGAAAAGCTACTCGCTCTAGCCAAAATTCACATTTCTTGAATTTGACATATAGCTATCTGCTCCCTTAGAAACTACAAAGTACCTCTTAGATGCTCTTTATGTTCCTCCTTACTTTGAGAATAAATCAAACTATCATCGATGAATATGATGATAAATTTATCTAGGAATCCCTTAAAGACTCGATTCATAAAGTCCATAAAGTTAGATGGGGTGTTATTCAACCCAAATGGCATTACTAGGAACTCACAGGTGGTCGTATCTTGTCCTAAATGCCATTTTCCTCACATCCTCCAATCTTACCCTCAATTGGTGATATCCCGATTACGAGTCAATCTTGGAAAACATCGTTGCACCTTATAATTGATCGAATAGACCATCAATCCGAGGCAGACAGGTATTTATTTTTCATCACTCGATTCAATTCTTAATAATCGATGCATAGTCATAGACTACCATCTTTCTTTTTCACAAAAAATACCGGGGCTCCCTAAGGTAAAGAACTAGGGCATATGAATCCCTTATCTAGTAAGTTTTGTAGCTACACCTTTAGCTCTTTCAACTCAACTAGGGCCATTCTATAGGGAGTCTTAGAAATCAAAGTCATGCCAAACTCCAAATCAATCTCAAAGTCTATTTCCCTTTCGGTGGTAATGTAGTCAAACTTTCCGGAAATACGTCTAAGTACTCCTATACGACCTCTATGTCTCCTAGTTTTGACTTTTGTTAAACTTGACTATCCACCACATGCGCTAGGTACCCCATACATCTTTTTCCTAGCATCTTTTGAGCTTTTATGGTTGAGATGATCGATACGGCTTGAAACTTTGTATCGGTCTTAAACTCTAACGATCGATTTCTAGATAAACAAAAAATTATCCTTCTACCTCGATAATCGATAGTGGCACCATGCCTCATTAGCTAATCAATCCTAGAATCAAATCAAAATCTTGAAGATCCAATACTATTAGATTAGCCTCTAGACTCCTATCTTTGATTTGCACTCGGTTACTTTTTAACTATGTTCATCGATTCTAAAACTTTTTCATAAGGGACCACTATGAGATACCCTATAGCTAATGTCTCAAGCTTGATGCCTAGGCTCTTTAATAATGTTTTTGATATAAATAAATGTGTAGCACTAGAATCAATCAAAACATAAGTAATTAAGCCAAGGAGTAAGACATTATCATAAATTATCGTTACATTCCCCCGATCGGCCTTTTCCTATGTCATAGTGTATACCTAAGCGAGTACCTTTTCCGATCCTAGTTTCGCACTCTGGGGGTAATTGTAAGATATATGCCCCGGTTTATGACATACATAGTAGGTCCTTATGTCCGATCGACATTACTCGACATGGAATCTCCCACACCTATTGCATCGAGGTTGATTACTTATTGCTGGTCCCGACTAATTACTCGATAGTGGTCTAAGAACATATGGTGCCTGGTCCAGCGGTCCATGTGTTTCCTTGACCACCACTTCGATTAAAAGTTTTAGGCGGGACTCGCTTTATCTGGTCAAGATGAAGAGGCTTCGATTGAAACACTTGCCTCTTTTGCTATAATTCCTTTGCAATCTCCTTTTGATCTTCATCTCGTTATCATTGCCTTATCCATTATTTATGAGAAGGTGTTGGTGATCAACATACGTACAATGCTTCGTACTCTTGGGTTTAACCCCGTCGGGAATCGATTCTTTTTCAGATTTTCATCCGTTGCAATGAATGAGGCGAGTCTACACCTTTGTTCAAATTTTCATGCATATTCGCCCACCAACATTCCATCTTGCGTTAATGATAGGAAGTCTTGCGTTAACCAACATTCCTTGGTTAGCATAAAGATGGCACATGATACTCGTTCATTGTTGGTAAATTGTAAGTATTCAAAGACTTAATGCCTCTAAAGACTTGATGCATTCCTCTATTATCATTTGTTTAACATCCTTGGAGAATTCCTAGGGATTCATTTTACGAAACCTCTCCATCGTGTCCGTTCTATGCTAGGGCAACGGAGGTGGAGGTCTGTTGATGCATAGCCGGGAGCTATCTCATTTGCTCCACAAGGACTTCTTGTTGTTGTTGCATTGCTTGTTGTTGTTGCATCATGTCCATCATACGATTTAAAGCATCTTGTTGATTTCTATTATTATCGTTAGAAGTCCCTTCACCTCCCGCTAATACTCGGATTTTTTCTTTGCATGCTTTGACTTTGTACATGCCATGTTATGCTCAAGTTAGTTTTGGTATCAAAATCAGCATATAATGTAAATTATCAACGTACGTGCAAGATTATATTTATATATATAGTAAGCATTTCATATAAAATATACACTTACAAGTACATCTACCTTATAAAGGTTTTTATTCTATATTTACAATCAAAAAGCGTTCCTATTTACATTCACAAGTTGCATGATAGGTTTGCCATAGTAACACTCGTACTAGGTCAGGTTAATATACCAAACACGATGGGAAAAGGAATACTTCACTCTCCACCGGTTGATCACATCAACCGATGCAATGTGTATTATCTCATGGGCGAGGGGCGAGGCGGACCCCAATTATAAAGTAATCGAGTAAGAGTCCACCTAACTTGTATTGGTAGAAAGGCTTAGATTAGGTTCCGATAATATCGATCGATCGGACTCCCCAAACCTCATCTAATAACTACCGATCTCTCGATAAGAGAGTCTTTCATAAAGTCGATCACCAAAAATCCAGATCGTGATACCGGTCGAAAATGGCATCGGCGAACACTATTTGCAATATTAGGTCATGTACTCGAATAACATGGGTTACCATATCTTGGTCAAGGCCATAATGAGGCCGTTTAACTTAGCCCAATGTGTAGCTAGGGTGGTGTGGCGCCCCCACCCCTATTCACTCTCTATTACCCAAATAGGAGTAACTAGGCGAGGTGTGACACGCCGACATGACTAATTTTTGAATTAAACTTAAGCACATACGTGCTCATACTCTAAAGACTTATCATACAATGAAACGCGATCAAGATAATTTACATGGTATTAACAAAATAATGAAAAGAATTACAAAATTTAATTATAATACCATCAAAATATTTATTGACACCCCAACACCAAAATTACAACAAACAAAATCCCTTATAGTTTATGTCATCCTTGAGCCCTTTTGGAGGATCCGGCGAAGCATCCTTACTACTTTGAGTCGTTCTCGTCATAACATGCAAATAACAACGAGGTGAGCCAAAGCTCGGTAAGTAGGGTGATGCACGTAATATGTAATGAAGTTTTGTTTCCCATTTTACCCATCCACTTTTAATTTGGGTACCTTAACTATTAGCAAATCCTTGCATTACATCTCTCGGTGATCGTATTATCACCTACTACTCTATTACTCTCTCTCATTGATCTCATTATCACCTACCGCTTACAATAGAATTACCCCTCATTGTAGCACACAATTAGTAGAATTATCCCTTGCTTAACAATGTTAGTAATAGAGCACGCACATAGATTTATACTATTACCCATTCCATTGAAATTGGTTATCAAACCGTATTATTTCATAACTCAATTATCTTTCCCAAATTTATATCACCCCCGAATGCAAGTGATGCACATGGTATTATATTTAACACATTCAACTAATTATGCTATGACATTTTCTTCTCGGACCCTTCCCGTATCCGACGCATACTTGGGACTTCGAAGTGTTTCATGTACCATATAAAGTATTCAAAATGAGAATACAATTTCCATTCATTGGTAGCATTCATTGTGTAAATTTATTTCATAATTACGAGTTTTGTTTCCTTCTTGTGTACCTAGCAAGTCTATGCTCGGATTTTTTTTTTTTTTTGTAATCTTACCCTCTCTAAACTTCATTTTATTCCTATTTAGGTCTATTCATTATTTTTTATTTTAATCATTTTCTTACTTAGGCCAAAAGGATTATTTAGTGAAAACCCTAGGAATTCATTTTCCCTCCTTTCCAATTTAAAGAATAAATAAATCCTATCCTTTTTTTTTTATTAGACACTAGACATATTGATTCATAACATATCCAAAAATTAGATTTAAATACCAAACACACACTTCATAACATAATTTTGAAATTGAAGGATTAATCTACCCATAGTGGTTTATCTAGAATAATATGTACTAAAAAGAGTATAACTTTTTATACATAAATCTAATAATGAAAATAATTTATAGGAAGTTAGCTAAGACATAGGTAAACAACTTTTATGCTTTAAGTTTTCCCCATAAATCATTCTAGAAGCCTTGAATAGGCAATACAAAAATCGGACAAAAACTACTCCTCAATAACACTGATCTAGTCATTCATTCCAATTCACAATAACCATATTTTAGTCCTATTAAATTTGAATCCAAGTCCAATCCAACTCTTCATCACATACTTGGACATACTTGGACATCCATCAAAGATTATAATTAGTATAAAACATCACAAACACAACATCCACACATAGATCAAACAATTATATCACAAGTCCACCAACAAAAACCAAGCTTACAATACACCAACTAATACAACCAACACATATCTTAAACACCTTAAAAGGAGAACTAAAAGTATGAAAATAAACCAAATTACTTACTTTTTAATTTCTTTCTTTTCCTTTCTTCTTTCTTTTTCTTTTCTCTTCCTCTCTTCCTTATGTTTGTTTCTCTCCTTATTCTTGTGGCTACGGGCTTCACTCCAAAAATATGACTAAAGTTCATCTTTTCCTTATATATATACTCCATTTTCTAGCTTTATTAAGTATGCCACACGTCCAAAATCAAATTGGCCAAGTATAAAGTAAAGGAAAGGTTTGGAAAGCATGCTTGCATTTTTTTTGGAAGTCAAAGGTGATGAATTGGCTTCCAAGCATTTAATTCAAGTGCTTAGGTGGCTAAAGAAAAATTAGGCTAAATAAAAACATTAATGAGCTGGGTTCATGTAATTAGACATAATTTCTTTCATAAAAACTCAGAAATTTCCCTTTTGAAAACTTGGAAATTCGTTTCCCTAAAAAAAAAAAAATTCCAACGAGTGTTAGCTCCCGAACAAGCTATACTAAAACGAAAATAACTTTTTATATAAAGATCTAAAAATCATAAATTTTATAAAGGGCTAGTAGACACATAGATGAATAACTTTTATTCTTTGTGTGTTACCCATAAATCAATCTAAAGTCTTTTAATAAATCACACAAAAATGTAGATAGAATATAGTCCTCAAATCATAGATTTTGCATATTTGATTTCTTTAAGACTAAAACCATTAATCCTAAGCACAATAACTTTAATTTAACATAAATCACACATTTCAAGCGTTAATTTCTCATGATGTAATGAGAATTATACATATACTTCTTATATACATATATATAAATACTCGTATACGTTTTGCTTTACCGTTAAGTATTTCCATGGGGGTTATAATTCTCCCCTCCTTATAAGGAATTTCATCCTTGAAATTGACTTAGACAAATAGTTTTTGGTATTTTTCTCTCACTTCTTCCTCCAGCTTCCTAAGCCATTTCCTCGAGGTCATGATTTTCCCACAAAACTTTAACTAACCTCATTTCCTTATTTTTCAATCGTTTGACTCGTCGATCGAGAATCCGGACGATCTTTCTTCATACGTTAAATCTAGAGTGAGGTTTGGTGGCTCTATCTCTAGCATTTGACTTGGCTCTCCCACATAATTTCTTAGCATTGGCACATGAAACACATTATGTACTCCTCGCTAAGGATGGCACGACAGAACATGCAATAGGCTTTATCATCCATTCGGTCTAGTATCTCAAATGGTCCTATGTATCGCGGACTTAATTTTCCCTTTTTTCCAAATCGTAGTGTGCCTTTCATCGGTGAAACTTTTAAGAATGCATAATCATTGACTATAAATTCCAAATCTTTTCTCCTCTTATCGGCGTAGCTTTTTTGTCTACTCGGGCTATTTTCATCCATTGACGGATCTTTTCCACCACATCGGTCATTTGTCGCACCAGCTCTAGTCCTAATAATTTCCTTTCCCCTATCTCATCCCAATGCACTAGAGATCTACAACGTCGTCCATACCGAGCTTCATAGGGAGCCATCCCAATTGAAGCTTGATAACTATTGTTATATGCAAACTCGACTAAGCATATGTATTTCTCTCATTTTTTAGACCATTCTAAAATGCATGCTCGCAATATATCCTTAAGAATCCGGATCACTCTTTTCGATTGTCCATCAGCTTGAGGATGATATGTGGTGTTAAAGTTTAGCTTTATCCCTATAGCTTTATGTAGACTCTTCCAAAATGCGGATGTGAACCTAGGATCTCGATTTGATACAATTGAGATCGAAATCCCATGTAGTCTTACAATTTCTTCAAGATACAATTGGGCATACTAGTTCGAGTCGATAGGTGGTTTTGATTGGAAGAAAGTGTGTTGATTTGGTCGGTTGATCTACGATTATCCAACTAGCATTCGACCCCCTTTCGATCTTGGCAATCCCATTACGAAATCCATCGTTATTCGTTCCCACTTCCATTAGGGCATCGTTAGTGGCTTTAACATTCTCGAGGGTCTTTGGTGTTCCGCCTTCACTTATTGATAGACTTGACACCTTACCACAAAATTAGCTATATTTTTCTTCATTCTAGGCCACCAATAACTTTATCGTAGGTCCCGGTACATCTTTGTGCTTCCCGTGTGTATCAAATAAGGAGTCGAGTGTGCTTTTTTTAGTATCTCTTCCTTCACATCTTCCACTCGAAGGAACACATAACCTCCCTTTAAATCTAATTGTGCCTTTATCATCCACCATAAAATTGGATTCTTTCTCCACCTCTATGTTTTTCTTCACTTCATTCAATTTTATATCCGTTTGTTATGCCATTTGAATTCTTTTCCGCAAAGTCGACTCGGACAAATAAAGTCGCTAAAATGCTCCAAGTGGCCTACCGGGATTATCTCCAGTTCTAGCTTTTGGAGATCTCTCACTATCGATGGCCGGATTACTCGCATCTTTGCTACCGATTTTCTACTTAAAGCATTGGCAACAACATTAGCTTTGCTCGGGTGATAATTGATTATGTAGTCATAATCCTTCACTAGCTCTAACCACCTTCTTTTTCTCATATTCAACTCCTTTGTGTGAAGATATATCATAAGCTTTTATGATCCGTATATATCTCAGACTTTGCCCCATACAAGTAATGTCTCTAGATTTTTAACGCAAACACTACCGCTGCTAGTTTTAGATCATGTGTCGGATAATTTCATGCATATTCCTTTAATTTTCATGATGCATAGGCAACTACCTTCCCATTCCGCATTAACACCACCCCTAACCCATTCTTAGAAGCATCATTGTAAACCATAAAATTTTCATCTTTGGAAGGAATAGTTAGCACTGGGGCCGTGACTAACCTTTGCTTTAATTCTTGGAAGCTTCGCTCACAAGCATCCGTCCATTGGAACTTAACGCTCTTTTTCATCAAATTAGTAAGAGGCCTAGCTATCTTAGAGAAACCCTCTACAAATCTTCGATAGTAACCTGGCTAGTCCCAAGAAGCTTCATACCTCCGTTACGTTCTTTAAGGTAGGTCAGTTCCGGATAGCCTCTACTTTCTTTAGATCTATCGCTATGCCCTCCTTTGTTATCACATGGCCTAGAAAAGCCATGTGCTCTAGCCAAAATTCATACTTCTTAAATTTGGCATACAACTCGTCGCTTCCTTAGCATCCGTAAGGTGGTTCTTTGATGTGCCCTATGCTCCTCCTTACTTTGAGAGTAAACTAGAATATCATCAATAAAGATGATGATAGACTTATCTAAGAATTCTTTAAAGACTCGATTCATCAAATCCATGAAAGCGCACTGGAGTGTTAGTCAACCCAAACAACATTGCTAGAAACTCATAGTGCTCGTACCTTATTCCGAATGCTCGTTTTCTTCACATCTTTGGATCTCACCCTCAAACCGATAATATCCCGATTGTAAGTCTATTTTGGAAAACATCTATGCTTCTTGCAATTGATTAAAAAAATCATCAATTTGAGGTAACGGGTACTTATTCCTAATCATCACTTGATTCAACTCCCGTAGTCAATACATAGCCTTAGACTACCATCCTTCTTTTTCACGAACAATACCGGAGCTTCCCAAGGTAAGGAACTAGAACATATGAATCCCTTATCTAGTAAGTCTTGTAGTTGCACCTTTAACTCTTTCAATTTAGCTGGTTCCATTCTATAGGGAGTTTTAGAAATCGGAGTCGTGCTTGGCTCTAGTTCAATCTCGAATTCTATCTCCCTCTCCAAGTGGCAACGTAGTCAAACTTTTTGGAAATACATCTAAATACTCCCTTACCACTTCTATATCTCCCGGTTTGAACTTTTGTTCCACTAGACTATCTACCACGTGTGCTAAGTACCCCCAACACCCTTTTTCTAGTATCTTTCGAGTCTTTATGGCCAAAATGATTGGTAAGGCATGACATTTTTTATCAACCTTAAACTCTAATGACCGATCTCAAAGTAGATCAAAAACTACTCTCCTACTCTCCTCCCTCGACAATCAATGGTGGCACCATGCCTCGTTAACCAATCTATTCCTAGAATCAAATCAAAATCATGGAGGTCCAACATAATCAAATCGGCCTCCAAATCCTCAATTTGGACTTGACATCATTTGACTAGGCTCGTTGACTCTATAAAGTCCCCAAAAGGGATTGCTATCGGATAGCCTATTGCCAATATCTCGGGTTTCATGCCTAGACTATCTACTAATCTTTTTGATATGAATGAATGTGTGGCACCGTAATCAATCAAAACACAAGCAATCAAGCCGGAGATGTAGACATTATCATATATTACTATCATGTCTCTCTTGTCGGCCTCCTCCCGGGTCATTGTATAAACCCATACGGTACTTTTTCCGGTCTCGATTTCTATGTATAAGGATAGTTAGAGGCTATGTGTCCTTGCTTTTGACAAACATAGAAGAACCTCAAATCTGGTTAGCACTCCTCCATGTGGAATCTTCCACATTTATTACACCGAGATTGATTACTCATTATTGGCCTCGAATGATTCCCCGATAGTTGCCTCGGGGTATAAGGTAATGGTCCGACGAGTTCATGCATTTCCTAGACCACCGGCTCGATTGAAATTTCGAGCAAAGCTCACCTTTATGGTCTAGAGGAAGAGGCTCGGGTCAAAATGATTGTCTCTTCGCTGAACTTCCTTTGCAATTTCTTTCTTGTCTTTATCTCGCTAACATTGTTTTTCTACCATTTTTGTAAAAGTCTTGGCGGCGTACATCCGTACCATGCTTCGAACTCTTGGGCTCAACCCCGTTAAGAATCGATTCTTCAAGTTGTCATCCCCCGCAATGAATGGGACGAAGTGACTTCCTTGCTCAAATCTCCGCACGTATTCACCTACGAACATCCCCTCTTGCTTTAATTCTATAAATTTTTGAGTTTTCTACGCTCTCACATCCGCCGTAAAGTATTTATTATAAAGACCTCTTTAAATCCTTCCCAAGTTAAGGTAGGCGGTGTCCACTATCAATCGTGCGCTCTCCCACCATATGTGAGCATCCTTCGTCCACATAAAAAAAGGCACACGATACTCGCTCATCGTTGGTAAATTACGAGTATTCAAATATCACTTCTATAGACTTAAACCATTCCTTTACTATCATTGGGTTAACACCTTCGGAGAATCCCTAAGGACTCATCTTACGAAACCTATCCACCGTATCATTCCTATGTCGGGGCGGTGGAGGTGAAGGCTATTGATGCATGGCTAGGAGTTGTCTCATTTGCTCGCATAGTCTTGTTGCTCGTTGTTGCATTGCTTGTTGTTGTTGTTGCATCATGTCCATCATACAACTTAAAGCGCCCTATTGATTTCTATTATGATGATTAGAGGTCCCCTCACCTCCTATTCGTGCTAGCTCCTTTCTTGGCATGCTTTTCTTTGTACATGCCATGTTATGTCCATGTTAGTTTTGGGATGAAAGATAATCATCCACTTATGTGCAAAATTATAGATATTTATATATATGAAGCATTTTGTACGTAATAGGTATTTGCAAGCACTTCTATATGCTTGATTTTTATTTTTTTATTTTTTTTGCTCTATTTACAATCAAAAGTGTGCTTAGTTACATCGAGAAATATATAACAAGTACTACATCAAGTGATAACATTACTATCTATCATTTCTAACTAACATATCGGATGCGTCACGGGAAGGAGTGCTCGACCCTCCACCAATCAATAACATCATCCGATGCCATGAGTACTATCTCGCAAGCGAGAGGTAACGGTAGACCCCGCCTACACATCAACCGAGTACGGGTCCACCTAACCAAGTATCGGGAGGAAGGCTTGGACCAAATCTTGATAACAAAATAGACCTATCAACCCTTCCTCAACATCGGTGAATGTTATTCGATGTAGAGTTCGATGTAGAGTCCGTCGCAAGAAAGCCATACCGTTATACCGCTGAAAAAAACATCGGTGAATGTTATTCGCTGAATTAGGTCATGCACATAAGTGATGTGGGCTGCTATATCCCGATCGGGGCCCATAATTAGGCTATTTAGTTCAGCCCAAGTAGTTAGCTAAGATGGCTTGCTATTGGCGCATCCTAGGAACGTA
>CAWUPB010000747.1:0-24589 GCA_963924115.1 Dovyalis caffra | reverse complement strand
TTATCTTACTCTCTTTCTCTTTCTCTCCCTCTCCTCGCTCCCTCTCTCTTCATTTTTCTATCTCTCCCTCTCCTTCTCTCTCTCTTACTCTCTCCCTCTCCCTTTTTATCCCTTCCCCTCCCCCTTTCTACTCTCTTTCTCTCTCCCACTCTCCTTTTCTCCCCCTCCCTCTCCTTCCTTCCTTCCCTCTCTCCTTCCTCTCTCCCCTTCACTTTGTCTCTTTCCCTCTTCCTCTTTCATTGGCACTTTCCCTCTCTCTCTCTCTCTCTCCCTACCCTCCTTCTCTTTCCCACTCTCTCTCACACCTTCTCTCCCCTTACTCTCTCTCCATCTCTCCCTCCCTCTCTCCCTCTGTCCTAACCTCTCCTACTCTCCCTCCTTCTCTCTCTCTCTATCCCTCTCCCCTAAATATCTCTCCCCCTTTCCCTCTTTCCCTCTCTTTCCTTACCTCTCTCCTTCTCTCTCTCTCCCTTCTTGTTTGTCTCTATCTTTATCTCTCTCTCCCTCTATCACCTTCTCTCTCACTCCCTCACTCTCTCCCTCTCTTTCTCTCTCTCTTCCTCCATATCCTTTCTCTCCCTCCCCTATTCCTATTATCTCTCCTTCCCCCTCTCTTTGTATGTCTCTCTCATCTCTCTCTCTCTCTTTCCCTTTCTCGCTCCTTATCTCTCTCTCCATCTTCTTCTCCCTCTTTGTGTGCCTCTCTCTCCATATCTCCCTCTCAATTTCCCCACACACTTTCTATCTCTCTCTCCCTCCCTCCCTCTATCTCCCTCCCTTCCTCTCACTTCCTTTCTCTCCCTCCCTCTTCCTCTCTCACCTTGCCCATCTCCTTTTGTCTCTCCCTCCCTCTCTCTTCCTCTCTCCCCTCTCTCACACTCGTCCCTACCACTCTCTCCCCTCTCTTTCCTCCTCTCTCACTATCCCTCTCTCCCTCCTCTCTCTCTTGCTCTCTCCCTCTCTCCCCTATCTCCCTCACCCTCTCTCTCTCCCCACACTCTCTCCCTCACCCTCTCTCCCTCCCTTGCACTCTCTCTACCTCTCCCTCTATCCTCCTCCTTCCCTCTCACTTTGTCTCTCTCTCCCTATCTAGCCTTCTCCATCCTTCTCTCACTCCCTCACTATCTCGCTCCCTCTCTCAATCTATCTCCTTTAATTCCTTTTTGTCTCTCTCCCTCCCTGCTTTCCCTCTCTATTTGTCCCTCTCTCCTTCTCTCTTCCCTTCTTTCTCCCTCTATCTCTATCTCTCTTTCCCTCCTCGCTCTCTCTCTTCCTTTCCTAATATTCCTCTCTCTCTTTCTTGGTATCGGTCTATCGTTCCATCTCTCCCTCTCTCTCCCTATATCCTACTCTATCTCTCTCTCTATCTCTCCCCCTCTCTCTTCCCTTTCTTGCTCTTTTTTCATCTCTCATTCTCCCTCCCTCTCCCTCTCTCTTTTCTCCCTCTCCCTCTCTCTCCTTTTCCCTCTCCCTCTATCTCTTCTCCCTCTCTATCCCTTCTCTCTTTTTCCCTTTCTCCTTCTCTCTCTCTCCTCTCTCTGTCTCTACCTCCCTCCCCCTCTCTTTTCTCTCTCTCTTTCTCCCACTCTCTAACCTAGACTCTTTCCCCCTCTCCCTCTTTGCTTCTTTCTCTCCCTTCTCTATTGCTCACTCCCTCACTCTATCTCTCTCTCTCTTTGCCATCTTTCTCACTCTACCACTTTTTCTCTCTTCTTCTCTATCTATCTCTCTCTCATTCCCTCTCTCCCCCTCTTCCACTCACTTCCTCTCTCTCTCCCTCTCTCTCTTTCTCTCTCTCTCACCTTCTCCCTCCCTCTCACCTTCTCTCTCCATCTATACCTTCTCTCTCTCCCTTGTCTCTACCTCTCTCTCCCTCCTTTCCTTTCCTTCCCTCTTTAAATTCTCCTCCTCCCTCTCTCTCTCTCCTTCTCTCTCATTCTCTTCCCCCCATCTCTCCCTCTCTCTCTTATCATCTCCCCTTATGCTCTCTCTCACTTTTCCACTCTCCCTATCTATCTCCAAACCTCTTTTGCCTTCCTATCTTGTCTTTTATCTTTCTCCTACTCTGTGTCTCTATCTCTCCCCATTTACTCTCTCTCCCTCCCCTCTCACTCTCTTTATCCTTCTCTCTATCTCCCTCTACCTCTCTTACTCTCCCTCTCCCTCTACCTCTCTTCCTCTCCCTCTCCCTCCCTCTCTCCCTTACTCTTCACCTTTCTCTCTCTTCCTTGTCTCTCTCACTCTCTACTTATCCCTCTCTCTTTATCTCATTCTCTCCCTCACCCTCTCGGTCTTTCACTCTCTCTCCCTCTATCTCTCTCTCTCTCAATCCTTCTCACCCTCTCTTTCCCCTCTTCTACTCTCCATCTATTTTCCCCTCTCTATCCCTCTCTCACTCTCTGTTTCCTTCTCTCCATCTCTCTCTCTCTCTTTCCCTAGCCTTCTCTCTTCCTCTCTCCCTCTCCATCTTGATCGCTCTCTACTTTCTCTCTTCCCCTCACCATCTCTCTCCCTCTTTCTCCTTCTCTCTTTTTCTCTCCCCCTCTCTCACTCACTCATTATCCCTCTCTCTCCTCCTCT
The DNA here is from genome assembly GCA_963924115.1 of Dovyalis caffra. Lineage (NCBI taxonomy): Eukaryota > Viridiplantae > Streptophyta > Magnoliopsida > Malpighiales > Salicaceae > Dovyalis > Dovyalis caffra. Next base: position 22,009 of record CAWUPB010000747.1, on the reverse strand, counting down.
CTTTCTATCCCTCTCTCTCTTCATCTCTCTTCCTCTCTATTCCTCCCTCCATCCATCTCTTACTCTCTTTCTCTTTCCTCACTCTATCTCATTATATCCCTCTCTTCCTTGCTCTCACTTGCCTCTCTCATTCCCCTTTTCTCTCTCCCATACTCTCTCTCCTAATATCCCATTCTCCATTCTCTCCCTTCCTCCACGTCTCCATCCCTCTCTTTCCCTCCCTCCCTCCCTCCCTCTTTCCCTCTCTTCCTCTATATGTCTCTCCCCTCCCTCTTTAGTTCTCCATCTCTCACCTTCTTTCTCCCCTCTTCTTTCTCCCTCTCGCTCTCTCACTCTCTCTCCCTTTCTCTCACTCTCACTCTTTTTCTTCCCCTTTCCCTCCTTCCTTCTCTCTCTCCTCCTTTCTCCCTCTTTGTCTATCATTATCTTTTTCCCTCTCCCTCTCCCACTCCCTCTCTTTCTCTCCCTCTTGATTTCTATCCCCCTTTCTCCCTCTCTCCCCTTTTCTCCCCTTCTCTTCTTCCCTCTCTTGCTCTTTCTCTCTCCATCTCTTCCTTTCCCTCTCTCACTCTCTCTCTCCCTCTATCTCTTCCTCTCTCTCCATCCTCTCTCTCCCTCTCTCTCTCTCTCTCCTTTCCTCTCCCACTCCTCTCTCTATCTCTCTATCTCCTTCTCCTTCTCTCTTTCTCTCTCTTTATCTCGTTTTACTCTATATTTATCCCCCTCAATCATCCTTGCTCTCCACCTCTCTCTCCCTCTTTGCCTCTCAATCCCCTTCTCTTTACCCCTCTCTTCCCCTCTACCTCTCTCTCCATCTCTTTTTCCTTTCTCTCCCTACCACTTACTCTCTCTCTCCCTCTCATTTCCTACCTCTCTCCCTCTCTCTCTCTCTTTCTCTCCTCCCTTACTCTCTCTCTCCCTCTCCTTCTATTCCCTCCCTCTCTCTCCCTCTCTCCCTCTCTTTTTCTCTCTCTCCCTCTCTCTCTCTTTTCCCTCTCTCCCTCCTTTATTCCTCTCTCTCTCATGCTCCCTTTCTCTCTTCCTTTCCCTCTCCCTCTCTCGCTCTTCTCTCCATTTTCTTTTTCTCTCCCTACTTCTCTCTCTTTCTCTTCCTCTCTCTCCCTCTCTCTCCCTCTTTCCCTCTTTTCCCCTCTCTCCCTCCTCATACAACTCTCCCTCTTTTTATCTCCTTCACTTCCTCCCTCTCTCTCCCTCTCTCCCTCTATCTCTATCTCTCTTTTTCTTTCCATTCGTCTTCCTCTTCTTCTCTATCCCTCTCTCTCAACCTTTTTCTACTCCATCTCTCCTTCTCTCACCTTCTTCCTTATCTCCTTCTCTCCCCTCTCCCTCACCCTCACCGACACATCCCTCTCTCTCTCCTTTAACCCTCTCTCTCCCTCTCTCCCTTTTCCTCTCCCTCTCACCCTCTTTCTCTCCCTCTCCCTCTCCTTTTCTCTCGCTCTCCCCCTCTTTTCTCTCTCACTCTTCCTCTATCCCCCTCTCTCTCTCCTTTCCTGCCTCTCTTCCTCCCTCTCCCTTCTCCCTCTCTCTCTCTCAATCTCCCACTCTCTCTCTCGTTCCATCCCCTCACCTTTACCTCCCCCTCTCTCTCCATCCGCCTCTATCTCCCCTATTCTCATACCTCCACCTCTCTCTCTCTCTCGTTGACCCTCTCTCTCCCTCTCCCTTATCCCTATCCCTTTCTCTCTCTCCTTCTACCTCTCTCTCCATCTCTCTCCCTCTCTCTTCCTTTCCTGCCCTCCCTCTCTCTTTCTCTCTCTCTCACTCTCTCTCACCATCAACCTCTACCTCTCCCCCATTCCCATCCTCTCTCTCTCACTTCCTCTATCTCTCTCGCTTCCTCTCTTCCTCTCTCTCTTTGTCTCTCCCTCGCTCTCTCTCCCTTTACCTATCTCTCCTTCTCTACCCTCTTTATCCCTTTATCTCTATCTCTCTATCCATCTCTCTCTTCCTCTCTCTCTCTCTCCTCATCTCCCTCTCTGTCTCTTTCTTCCTCTTCATTCCTTATCTCCCCCTCTCTCGTTATCTCTCTTTCTCTCCCACTATCTTTGTCCCTCTCTCTTTCCCCCTTTTTCTCTCTCTTTTTCTCTCTCCCACTACCTCTCTCTCCCTCTCTCCCTTTCTCTCACTCTCTTTCCTTACCTTTATCCCTCTCTCTCCATCTATCATACTATCCCTCACGATCTCCCTCTCTGCTCTCTCTCTCTCTCTCTTTTTCTCTCTATCACTTCTCTCCCTTACCCTTCTCTCCCACTCTCTCTCCCTCCTCTCTCTACCTCCCTCCCTTAGGCTCTCTCTCTCTCCCCTCCCTCTCCCTCCCTCACTCCTCCCTACTCTCTCTCCATCCCTTTTAATCTCCCCTTTACCTATCGCTCCCTCTCTCTCTTTCTCTTTCTCTCCCCCTGTCTCCCTCTCTCGTACCTCTCTCCCTCTCTCTACCCATCTATCTTTCCCTCTACCTCTCTATCTCTTACTACTATCCTATAGCATGAGCATAGCTCTCACAATTCTTACCACATATAGTTAATGTCTATTTTTGACAATTTTAGGACTTTGAACATTTAATCATATTATTTATGTGCATTGATGTTTTTCTCTCGCTCTCTATCTCTCTCCTTCTCTCTCTCCCTTCCACTCCTAATCTCCTCCTCTCTGTTCCTCTCCCTTTCCCCGCCTATCTATCTCCCTTTCTCCCTCTGCCACTCTCTCCCTCTATCTCCTTCTCCCAATCACTCTCTCCCTCTCCCTCTTCTTCTCCCTCTCCCCTATCTCTTTGTCTCTCTTCCTCTCTCCCTCTCTCACCCTCCTTCTATCTCCCTTTCCCTCTCTTTCTCTCTTCCTCTCTCTCCTTCTCACACCCTTCCTCTATCTCCCTATCCCTCTCCCTCTCTCCCTCTCCCTCTCTTCTTCTATGTCTCTCTCACTTTCTATTTCTCTTAGTCTTGCTCTCTCCCTTCCTCTCCTTCTCTCCCTCTCCCTCTCCCTTTCTCTCCCTCCCTCTCCCTCTCCCCCTTTTACTCTCTTCCTCTCTCTCTCCCTATTTTTATCTCTCTCTCTCACTCCCTCACCCTTCCTAGCTCTCCCCTTATACCCCTCTCTCTCCCTCCTCCTTCTTTATCTCTCCCACTCTCTTTCTTATTCCTTTTCTCTTCCTCTATCACTTCCTCTCTCCCTATAGAGAGAGGTTAGGAGGGAAAGAAAGAGTGAGGGAGAGAGAAGGAGTGGGAGAGAGGGAGATGAAGTGAGAGATAGGGAAAGGGAGAGAGAGAGAGGATGAAAGAGGGAGAGAAGGAAAGAGAAAGAGAGAGGGAGAGAGGATGAGAGAGATGGATTGAGAGATAGAGAGAAAGGTAAGTGAAGTGAGAGAGAGGGGGAGAGGGACAAAGAGAGGTGGATGTAGTGAGAGAGAAGGGGAGAGAGGGGAAGAGAAAGAGAGCAAGGTAGAGGGAGAGGGGGAGAGAAAGGGGAGAAAGAAAGGGAAAGTAGGAGAAAGACAAGGAGAGAGGGACGAAGAGAGAAAGAGAGAGGGAGAGGGAGAGAGAGGGGAAGAGAAAAGAAGGGGGGAGAGAGAGTGAGGGAGAGCATGAGAGAAAGGGAGAGAGAGTGAAAGAGGGAGAGATTGAGAGAGGGAAAGAGGAAGGGAGAAAGAGAGAGAGAGAGGAGTGAGAGAGAGAGGGAGAGAGCGAGGGGGATAGGGAGGGGGAGTTAGAGGAAAAGAGGGAGGAAAGAGAGAGGGAGAGGGAGAGAGATAGGAAAGGAGAGAGGAAAAGGAAGAAAAGGGGAGACAGAAAGAGAGAGAGAGAGAGAGAGAAAGATAGAGAGAGGGTGAGAGGAAAGAGAAGAGAGGGAGAGAGAGAGACTGGAAGGTAGAGAGTGAGAGAAAGAGAAGGAAGGAGACAAAGATCGGGAGGGGGAGAGGGAGAGTGAAAGAAGGGGGAAATGAAAGAGAGGGAGAGAGAGAAAGAGTGGGAAAGAGGGAGAGAGTGGGTGAGAGAGGGAGAGGAAGAAGAGGAAGGTTAGAGAAAGGGAGAGGGAGAAGAGGAAGGAGAGAGAGAGGAATATAAAGTGAGAGAAAGGGAGAGGGAGAAAGGGGGAGAGAGAGGGGGAAGGGGGAGTGCAATGGAGAGAGAGTGATAGAGGGAAATATGTAGGGAGGGAGAGAGGGAGAGAGAGAGAGAAAGAGAGGAAAGAGGGAAGAGAGATAAAGAGAGGGAGAGAGGAAAGAGTGTGAGAGTGGAAGAGGAGATAAAGAAAGGTTGAGAAAGGGAGAGAAAGTTGGGGACAGAGGAGTGAGAGAGGGAAAAGAGGGGGAGAGAGAGGTTGAGAGAGAAAGAGAGGACAAAGGAGGTGGAAAGGGAGGAGGAGAGGGAGAGACAAAGAAAGATGGGGAGAGACATGGAAGATAGAGTGAGAGAGGGAGGGAGGGAGAGAGCGAGAGAGAAAAAGAGAGAGAAAGAGAGGAAGGATAAGAGAGAGAGGGAGAAAGGGGAGTAACGAAGAGGGAGAGAGAGAGTGAGAGAGAGGGAAAGAAGGAGAGAAGAAGGGAGAGATAGAGAGACAGGGGAGAGGGAGGGAGAGGGTAATAGAGGTAGAGTAAGGGAAAGAGAGAGGGTGAAGGTGAGGGAGAGGGAGAGTGAGACATAGAGAGAGGGAGGGAGAGAGGTAGGGAGAGAAGGGGGAGAGAGGGAGGGAGGGAAGGAAAGAGTGAAGTGGGAGAGAGGGAGAGATAGAGAGATTCAGATTGTGAGAGGGGGTGAGGGAGATAAAAAGGGGGAGAGATCAAAAGAATTAGATAGGGGGCGGGGAGAGGAAGAGAGGGGGAAACGGGAAAAGAGGGAATGAGAGAGAGAGGGAGAGCAAATGTAAGAGAGAGAAAAATAGGAAAGGATAGGGGAGAGAGGGGTGCGAGAGAGGAAGAGAGGGAATGCAAAAAGAGAGATAGGGAGAGTGAGCTGGAGGGAGGGAGAGAGAGAGAGGGAGAGAGAGAGAGGGAGAGAGGAAGGGATAGTAAGAGGAAGTGAGAGAAGGGAGAGAGAGAGAGAATGAGGGAGAGAGAGTGAAGGAGAGAATGAAAGATAGAAGGAGAGGGAGAGAGAAAAAGAGGGGGAGTGAGATAAGAGGAGAGAGAGAAAGAGGGAGAGAGAAGAAGAGGAGGGAGTGAGAGAGGGAAAGAGAGAAAGAGGGAGAAAGGGAGAGAGGGAGGAGGGAGAGAGTGAGAGAGTGAGTAGGAAGAGAGAGGGAGAGTGTGAGAAGGAGAGAGAGGGATGGAGGAAGAGAATGGAAGAGATGTAGAGATGGAGAGACAGAGAGAGAGATGGAGAGGGAAAGGAAGAGATGGAAAGAGAGGAAAAGGGAGAGGGAGAAAGAGGGTGAAAGAGAGAGTGAGAGAGAAAGGAAGGAGAAGGAGAGATAGAGAGGAGGGATAGAGATACAAAAGGAGTGAGGAAAGAGGTAGAAGGAGAGAGAGAGAGTGGGAAGGAGGGAGAGAGAGAGAGGGAGAAGGAGAGAGAGGGGAAGAGAGAAGGAGAGAGAGTGAGAGAGAAAGGAGAGAATGAGAGAGAGTGGGAAAGAGGGTCAAGAGAGAGGGAGGAAGGGGGAGAGAGATGGAGAGAGATTGAGAGTCAAAAGGAGAGGAAGAGAGAGAGAAAGGGAGATGAAGTCGGAGAGAGAGAGGGATGGAGAGAAAGAGAGAGAGAGAGATGAAGAGAAATGGATGAAGAGAGAGAGAGAAAGGGAGAGAGAGATAGGGAGAGAGAGGGAAAGAGAGGGATTTTTTCCGATCGACTCTATGATGGACTCTCTTATCGAGAGATTAGCAGTTGCTTAATGATGTTTGGGAAGGGTTGATAGATCAATTTTGTTATCGAAACCTAGTCCGAGCCTTCTTTTTCATATAGGTTAGGTAGACCTATACCCAATTGATGTATAGTTGGGGTCTACCGTTGCCCTTTGCTCATAATGTAGTATGCATTGTATCCGATGATGTTATTAATCGGTGAAGGGTGGAGCACTCCTTCCCATGATGTGTTTGATATATTGGTTAGACATAATAGATAGTAACTCTATCACATGGTGTAGTACTTGTTTTGTATTCCCTAATGTAAATAAATACACGATTGATTATAAATATAGTACAAAAACTTTTAGAAGGTAGAACTCGCTTTTAAATACCTATTATGTACAAAATTTTTATATATATATATATAATTTCATAAGTGGATGATTTACATTATATGTTGTTTTAAATACCAAAACTAACTTGAGCATAACATGGCATGTACAAAGTTGAAACATGCCAAGGAAGTATCCAAGTGTGAACAAGAAGTGAAGGGACCTTCAACAACAATAATCGCAATCAATAAGATGCCTTAAATCGTATGATGGACATGATGCGATAGCAGAAACAAGTAATGCAACAACGGTAAGAAGTCCTTACGGAGTAGATAAGAAAACTCCCGGCCATGCATCAATAGCCCCCACCTCCACCGCCCCAACAAAGGAATGATATGGTGGAGACGTTTCGTAAAATGAATCCTCATGAATTCTCGTAAAACGAATCCTTAGGAATTCTCTCGGTGGTGTTAACCCAATGATAGCGGAGGAATGGATTAAGTCTTTAGAAGTCGATGTTCAAATACTTGTAATTTACCAATAATGAGTGAGTATCGTGTACCATCTTTATGTCGACTCGGGATGCTCGCACATGGTGGGAGAGCGGACGACCGACATTGGACATGCCTACTTTAACTCCGGGAAGGATTTAAAGACATCTTCTACAATAAATACTTTATTGTAGACGTGACGGCTAAGAAGATTCAAGACTTCCAAGAACTAAAGCAAGATGGAATGTCGGTGGGCGAATATGTATAAAAATTTGAACGAGGGTGTAGATTTGCCCCATTTATCACCGGGGATGAAAATTTGAAAAGAAATCAATTCTTAACGAGGTTAAACCTAAAAGTACGGAGCATGGTACGAATGTCCGCCACCCACACCTTTCTAGAAATAGTGGATAAGGTGATGTTGGCGGACGAAGATCAAAAGGAGATTACCAAGGAGTTGCAATAAAAGAGGCAAACGTTTAAAGCAAGAGCCTCTTCATCCGAACCACTAAGATGATTTTTGCATAGAAATTTTAATCGAGGTGGTGGATCAAGAGATGCACGAACTACCGGATCCGCATTGCATTCTCCAAGACTAGTACTAAAAAGTCAACCGAGACCGATGATGGGCAATCGGCCGTAGCTAGTGATGGGTAATCGAGCCCGATGTAGTAGATATGGGAGATTTCATACTAGGGAATGTTGATCGGATGTAAAAACTTGCTTTGTATGCCACAAGCCGGGACATATATCCTACATTTACCCTCAAGTGCAAAAATCGAGTTCGAGGAGGGTACCTACTCGGGTTTACACAATGACCCAAGAGGAGGCGGACAAGAGGGACACGATAGTAATTTATAGTAATGTCTCGGTCCTTAGCTTGACTACTTATGTTTTGATTGATTTTGGTGCCACACACTCATTTATATCAAGCACATTAGTAAAAATCCTAGGTGTCAAACCTAAAACATTGACAATAGGATATCCGATAGTAGTCCCTTCTAGAGAACCTATCGAATCGACGAGCTTAGTCAAGCGGTATCCTATACGGACCGAGGATAAGGGCTTGGAGGTTGACTTGATAGTATTGGACCTCTAAGATTTTGATTTAATTCTAGGAATGGACTAGTTAACGAGGCATGGTACCACCATCGATTATCAAGGTCGAAAGGTAGTATTTGGCCTACCTAGAAATCAGCCATTAGAGTTTAAGGTTGATACAAAGTTTCGAGTCATGCTAGTTATTTTAGCCATAAAGGCTCAAAAGATGCTGGAAAAAGGGTGTAGAGGATACTTAGCACACGTGGTGGATAGTTAGGTGGAACAAAAGTCGGAACCAAGAGATATAAAAGTAGTAAGGGACTATTTAGGCATATTTCTACAAAGTTTAACTACGTTACCACTAGAGAGGGGGATAGAATTTGAGATTGATCCGGAGTCGGGCATGACTTCGATTTCTAAAACACCCTACATGATGGAACAAGTTGAGTTGAAAGAGCGAAGGTGCAACTATAGGACTTACTAGACAAGGGATTCATACGCCTTAGTTCCTTACCTTAGGGAGCTCTAGTTCTATTCGTGAAAAGAAGGATGGTAGTTTAAGGTTATGTAATGACTCGTCGAGAGTTGAATTGAGTGACAATTAAGAAAAAGTACCCGTTATCTTGGATTGATGATTTATTCGATCAATTGCAAGGAGCAACACTATTTTCCAAAATAGACTTGCAATTGAGGTATCATTAGTTGAGGGTGAGATTGAAAGATGTGAAGAAAATGTCATTTAGAAGAAGATACATACACTATGAGTTCCTAGTAATGCAATTTGATTTTCCAACGCCCCAATCGCTTTTATGGACTTGATGAATCGAGTCTTCAAGGAGTTCTAGGATAAGTTTATCATTGTGTTCATTGATGTATCCTATTCTATTCTTAAAACAAAGAGGAGCGTAAGGGACATTTGAGAACAACCTTAAAGATGTCGAGGGAGAAGCAGCTTGTATGCCAAATTCATGAAATACAAATTTTAGCTAGAGCAAGTGGCTTTTCTAGGCCATGTAGTAACGAAGGAAGGCATAGCGATAGATCCAAGAAAGTAGAGGCTATCTAGAACTAGCCTACCTTGAAAAATATGTCAAAGGTATGAAACTTCTTAGGGCTAGTAGGTTATAATCAAGGATTTGTGGAGGGCTTCTCTAAAATAGCTAGGCCTCTTACTAATTTGATGAAAAAGAGTATTAAGTTTTAGTGGACGAATGTTTATGAGAAAAGTTTTCAAGAATTAAAATGAAGGTTAGTCACGGTTCCTATACTATCCATTCCGTCCGAGGCTAGGAACTTCATGATGTATAGTGATGCTTCTAAAAATGGGCAAGGAGCAATGTTGATGCAGAATGGGAGAGTAGTGGCCTATGCGTCACAACAATTGAAGGGATATGAACGAAATTATCCGACGCATAATCTAAAACTAGCAAGTGGTAGTCTTTACCCTAAAAATCTAGAGACACTATTTATATGGAGTCAAGTGTGAGATATATATGGATCATAAAAGCTTACGATATATCTTCACACAAAAAAACTAAACATGAGATAAAGAAGGTGGTCGGAGCTGGTGAAGGATTATGATTGTATGATTAATTATCACCCGAGTAAAGCTAATGTTGTTGCGATACCTTAAGTAGAAAATCAATAACAACGATGGGGGTAATCCAACTTTCGTTAGTGAGAGACCAATAAAAGCTAGAACTAGAGATAATTTCGATAGGTCATGAGAGTATTTTATTAGTTTTGGTAGTCCAAACCACTTTGCAGGAAAGGATTCGGATGGGGAAGCAAATAGATGAAAAGCTAAGTGAATTGAAGAAAAACGTGAAGGATGGGAAGGAATTCGATTTTACAATGGATGAAAAAGACATAATTAGATTTAAAGGAAGGTTATGTGTTCCCTCAGTGGAAGATGTGAAAGAGGACATACTAAAAGAAGCACACACAACTCCATATTCGATACACCCGGGAGGCACAAAGATGTACTAAGACTTGCGACAAAGTTATTAATGGCTCGAAATGAAGAAAGATGTACCTAATTTTATGGCCAAGTGTTAGATTTTTCAACAAGTAAAGGCGGAATGCTCAAGGCCCTTAGGAACATTAAAACCGTTGGCAATTCCCGAATGAAAATAGGAGCATATAACAATGGATTTCTTCATGAGATTGCCAAGGTCGAAAAGAGGGTCGGATGCTATTTGGGTGATCATAGATAGGTCGACCAAATCGGTGCATTTTCTTCCAATTAAAACCACCTACAATCTAAACTAGTATACCTAGTTGTACCTTGACAAAATTGTAAGATTATATAGGATTTTGATTTTAATTGTTTTAGATCGAGATCCCGCATTCACCTTCGCATTTTGAAAGAGTTTGCACAAGGCTATGGGTATGAAGCTAAACTTCAGCATGGCTTATCATCCGTAACTTGATGGACAATCCGAATGGGTGATCCAGATTCTTCAAGATATGTTGCAAGCATGCATTCCGGATTGGTTTGAAAAATGGGTGAGATACATACGCTTAGCTGAATGTGCATATAACAATAGCTACCAAGCTTTAATTAGGATGGATCCCTATGAAGCTTTGTATGGGCAGCGATGTAGATCTCCCATGCATTGGGATGAGATAGGGGAAAGGATGTTCGTTGGGACCGGAGCCGGTGCAGCAAACGATTGAAGTGGTGGAAAAGATCCGCCAATGGATGAAAATAGCTCAAAGCGGATAGAAAAGCTACATCGATAAGAGGAGGAAGGATCTCGGAGTTTATAATCAATGAGTATGTATTCTTAAAATTTTCACCGATGAAGGGCATATTACGATTTGAGAAAAAAGGGAAGTTAAGTCCGCGATACATTGGACCATTTGAAATATCGGATCGAGTAGGCGATAAGGCCTATCGCCCGTTGCTACTACCATCATTAGTGAGAGTAAATAATGTATTCCATGTGTCCATGCTAAGGAAGTGCGTGGGTGAGCCAAGCCAAATTTTGGAGGCAAAGCCACCAAATCTCACTTTAGATTTAACGTATGAAGAAAGACCAATCTAGATTCTTGATAGGCGAGTCAAACTCGTTAAGGAATAAGGAGATTAGTCTAGTTAAAAGTTTTGTGAGAAAATCATAACCTTGAGGAAATGAGAGATAAATACCTAGAGTTATTCGAATAGGTCAATTTCAAGGATGAAATTTCTTTTAAAGGTAAGAGAAATGTAGCCCCCATGAAAATCCTTCATTATATATATATATATATGGGCCGAAATATTCAAATAAGTGAAGGTGTGATTGTGTAATGTGTGCCATTTGATTATTTATGAATGACATTTTGGAAAATTAAACGATGAGAAATTAATGCATGAAATGTATTATTTTTGTTAAATTAAAGTGGTTTTACTTGAGATTGATGATTTAATTATTACAAGAATCAAGTATGCAAAATTAGTGTTCTTGAGAATTAGATTCTATCTGAATTTTGTGTGGCCTGTTCAAGGATCTTAGGTTGATTTTTGGGTGACGCTTAAAGCATAGAAGTTGTTGATACATGTCTTAACTACCTCTCTATAAAATATTTTTCTTATTATATTTATATAGAAAATGTTATGCCCATTTTAGTATATACTGTTCTAGATCAACTACTATTGGACAGATTGATCCTTAAACTTCAAAATTATGTTATTAATCATGTGATTGGTATTTTAACCTAAATTTCAGATATTTTTTGAATTAATATATCTAGTTTCTAATATAAAAATTATAGGATTTAATTGTGTCCAAAAATTGGACGTTGTTGCTTGATAAGGGGCTGCCCTGTAATACAACTACTATAATCAGATTTGAGGTGTATGTGTATGACTTGGAATAAAATAGCTTAAGAGACTTTGTCACTAGAACCAAATTATTTTGAAGACTTAGTTAGCCTAATTATCTAGTTGGTTGACCATAGACTTCTAAGCACCTTAATTAAATGCTTGGAAGCCAACTCACCCCTAAACCCATTCAAACCCGCCACTTGTCCCATGACTCACCCAATTGCCTTATACTTTGTTAAATTGGTTTGAGACACTTGTAACCTTGATTTATGGGAAAGAAAATCAAGTATATATGTTAGTAAAATGGGAAGATGGCTGAAAATTTTAGGCCAAAACCGTAGCACCCAAAGAAAGAGAGAAAAACCCATTTATGAGAAAAGGGAGAGAAAGTCATGACAAAGAAAGCGAGAAAAAGAAAAGAAAGGAAAGGAAGGATAGAAAAAGGAGAAAAGCTAGGGAAAAATCCTAATCAAATCTATCTAAGTGGGTTTCTTTAGTTCTTTATTCCATTTAATTGATGTTATTGTAATTGGTTAAGCTTGTGTTTATGTTGTGATGTGTTTTGTTGGCTTGATTGTGTTGGTTAGGTTGTTCCATGATTGGTAATTGCTATGGTTTGATTGTGATGGTTAGTTGTGTGGTTATTTGTTAAAGCTTAGAAAGCCTTGTATATAGCTAGATTTATTTATTGGTGGATGTGAATGATGCACTTGGGTTTGTCCGAATCTTGGTAGATTAATTTAGGATTGATATGGACTTAGACAAGGTAAAATTGGAAGGAAGAAAAGATGGAATTTTAGGGTTTTCCTAGAGTCATATTCAGCCTAGAATGGTGAAAATGGACTTCCTTTGGTACTTAAGACTTGGTTTAGTTAGTTTTTCAAAAACAAAGGAAAAGAAAAGTCATATAAAAACAAAGACAAATTTCTTGCCAATTTAATGACCATTCGGCTAAGCTTGGAAAAATGGAGGTTTTGGGTTTCACTAAATCAATTGGGTAATTAATAATTCAATTAGGCCTCACATAAGGGTAAAAATAACGTTAGCAAGGTAAGATCATGAAGAGAAACCAAAAATTCGACTTAACATTTTTAGGAGCCTAACTCGCCCAAAAAGTGTTAAATTCGGGGAAAAAAAAGGTACATTACTCTATAACATGCTTTAATTAATTCAAAACGTCAAAAACCACATAAATTGAATGTAGAAATAATTATTAACTAAACATACCAAGTGAAGTGAAAGAAAAATATCTTCATGTGAATTAAATTCATAGCTCAACAAATATCAACCGTCGGTGTTTAAACCTAATTAGGTGAACATTGCGATGAAGTGAACGTATAACCCTGTGTGGGTTAGATATCGGGGATGGAATAATGGTGTAGGCTTTGGTACCCTTAGTATGCTTAATACGATAATCATAACATCACATATATATGTCGTGGATGGACTCGTAAAGAATCAATTGGTTGAAAGTGGGTTGTATGAATAGGTTTGGTAACCTAACGAAATAAATGGATATTAGTGGTCCAAATTCGTGTGCATACTCTAAGTTGTGTGCCCGTACTATTAGATGATGAACTCTTGCTAACGATAGCTATAACAAGGGATAATTCCATTTCTAGTAGAAGGTGATTCGAGTAATCACCTGGATTAAAAATAGAGTAAACTTGCTAATACCCAAGGTACTCGAAATTAAAATTGATAAGTATGGTGAGAACTCAAAAAGGCATTGCATATCACGTGCATCACTCCACTTACTAAGCTTTGGCTCATCTCATTGTTATTTGCATGTTATGACGAGTAGCGGTGATTGTAGTATCGATAAGGATGCTACCGGATCCTCCAAAAGGGCTTATATGTGAGACAAACCTAAGGGGATGTTATTTTGATTGTAATTCTCATGTTGAGGTGTCCGTAAATATTTAAATAGCATTATAAATAAATTATAATTTCTTCCGTTATGAATATTCTTGTCATGTAATTTGTATTGTACATATTTCAATATGTAATATGTTGTTATGATACCAACTTGTAAGTAGTAGGGTTTAAGTCGGGTTGGACGTGTCGACATGATGCGCTCCTCGCCCGGCCACTCCTTTTAGGTAGATAGCAAGTGGGTGGGGAGGGGACGCCATAAGGTGGTATTAGAGCTATGATTTAGTTAACTAGGTAGAACCTTAAGTGTAACTCGAGCCCGAAGAGCAAGTGTACTACTCGATGGGTAACAATTTGATTCATAATTTTTTTAAAAAATGTGTATGATTATTATTATGTGATTTTCATGTCGGTATATAATTGTGTTCTAGAAATATTAATATTGGTAAATATTGCCACTCGTAGATGTCGTATTTATTCCATACACCTTGCGTCGCTAGGACGCGTCAACAATGGGCCACCTTAGCTACCTATTGGGTCGAGCTGAACGAGCTTGACTATGACCCCGCATTAGGATATAGTAGCCCATGCCACTCGGGTACTTGACTTGATTCAACGAAGAACATTCGCCGATGCTTCCTTCCAGTAGTATCGCGAGTATGGATTTCCTACGAGTGACTCTAAGTTGGACTTTCCGATCGAGAGATCGGCAGTTGCTCGATGAGGTTTGGGAAGGGTTGATAGATCAATTTTGTTATCGCAACTTGGTTCAAGCTTTCCTTTCGGTACAGAGTTAGGCGATTCATACCCAATTGATGTACGATTGGGGTCTACCATTGCCCATTGCTCATGAGATAGTACGCATTACGTTGGATAACGTTATTGATCGGTAGAGAGTGGAGCACTCCTTCCCATGACATGTCCGATATGTTGGTTGGACATAATAGATAGTAACTCTATCACGCGGTGTAGTACTTGTTCCGCATTCCACGATGTAAATAAGTACACGTTTGATTGTAAATAGAGCACAAAAACTTTTAGAAGGTAGAAGTGCTTGTAAATACCTATTATGTACGAAATATTTAATACATATATATATATATATATATATATATATATATATATAATTTCATGCGTAAGTGGATGATTTACATTATATGTTATTCTCAAAACCAAAACTAACTTTAGCATAACATGGCATGTACAAAGTTGAAACATGCCAAGAAAGTATCCGGTATGGACAAAAGGTTAAGGGACCTCCAACTACAATAATCACAATCAACAAAATGCCTTAAATCATATGATGGACATGATGCAACAAAAATAACAAGTAATGCAATAATAGCAAGAATTCCATATGGAACAAATGAGACGACCTTTGGCGATGCATCAATGACCTCCACCTCCATATGAGTTTGTTGTTGTTGTTGTATTACTTGCTATTGTTGCTGCATTGTGTCTATCATACGACTCAATACCTCTTGTGGATTTCCATTATTCTCATTAAAGGTCTCTTCTCCTCCTACTCATATCAAGTTCTTTCTTAGCATGGTTCGACTTTGTACATGTCATGTTACATTTAGGTTAGTTTTAAGATAGAAATCCTTTCTTATCATTTATAATATATAATGAAAGTCATCCAAATACACACGAGCTTATACATATGTAGCACATATATAAAGCATTTTGTACAAAATAGGCATTTACAAGTACTTCCCCTCCTAAAGGTTTTTGTACCATATTTACAACCAAAAGAAATGCTCCTATCTACCTTAAAAGGTATACAAAAGCTACTACGTTGTACATTATATCTTTCTTAGTAGTACGTCTAACGTGTCGGATTAACATATCGAACACATCATGGAAAGGCTCCCACTACCCTCCACCGCTTGATAGCACCAACCGATGCAATAAGGCTATCTCACGAGCAAGTACCTACGAGTAAACCCCAATTATACATGAGTCGGATAAGATCCGTATAACTTGTATTGGTAGAAAAGCTAGGATCAAGTTTCAATAGGACCTATAATCTATTTGACCCTCCCATACCTCATATAGCAATTGCTAGTCCCTCGGTAGGAGAGTCTAGCATAAGGTTATCCTTATAAAATCTAGGTCGTGGTACTACTCAAAAGTGGCATCAGCAAATACTATATGCTGAATCGGATCATGTACTCTTGTGACGTAAGCCAATATATCCCGATCTATTGTCATAGTGAGGTTATTTAGTTGCACCTATAAGCGGCTAGAGAGGCCCTCTATCCGCGTGTCCTAGTATCCGGGAACGAGCCTTACATATGGCATCTACAACGAGAATATGTCTAATCGTCATTATTTTCCAACTTATGATCATATACTAATTCAAAAACATACAATAATCACATACGTTTAGTTAACCTAAACAAAAATAATGAATCAAGTTTTTATCATCAAGGAGCGTCCCGGTCCTCGAGCTCATGTGACACTTAAGACTCTATCCGACTTATTAAATCGTAGCTCGATACCATTAAATGTGACGCCTCCGGCTCCCTTACTTATTACCTAATCGACGTGGCTAGGCATGACACATTGTTGGAACAAGTTCCTAACTAACTCTCATAACACATAGCGAAAAGAAATAAACAAATAAATAAATAGCGAAATGCATATAGTATAAGTTACGGAACATTAAGACGTGCAAAGTACAAAATTCTCGAAATGCCTAAAGTTCACATCTAGCCCCGCATCCTTTTTTAATACGAGTCAAAGGATAATCCTATATGTACGATGACATATGAGCCTCTTTCAGCAAGAACTAGCGAGCTTCCTCGATCGATTTGTTTTGCCTTTACCCGTACACACATAATTACACTAACAAAATGAGCCGAGCTTAGTAAGTAGGGTGATGCATGTGATATGCAATAATGTTCTATTTCCCACTTTTCCTATATTTTAATCCGGCATGCCCTAGGTATTATCAAGACCATATGTTCTATCTCTCGGTGATCGTGTTATCACCTACTACTCACAATGGAATTATCCCTCATTATAACACACGACTAGCGAATTATCCCTCATTATAGCACACGATTAGCGGAATTATCCCTCGCTTAACGGTGTTAGTAATGGAGCACACACATGGTTTCTTGCTATTACCCATTTCATTCAATTTAGTTACCAAACCGCATCATTCCTCGACATAATGATTTTTCTCAATTCAAACCACCCACGGATGTACATGATGCACATGATGTTGTGTATATAATTTGTTTGTATTTAATATCGTGTAATTAAACCATTATGCATGAATTTGGGAGTATACTTTAGTACTACGAACTTGTTTAAGCATTTTTGACATAGGATTCCTTTCCTAACCCTAGTTTGGGTATTCATGATCGAATTGTCCTCTTAATGGGCCTAGGTCACACTTTCGATCTTTCCTTGGGTTCTTACCCTTTAATACTTTGTTTTACATTTGTTTAGCTATACATTAGCCATTATTCATAAAGTTAGAAGGGTAGGTCCCCAAGTCTCACATTTTCCTTTTCTAACCCGAATTAGGCATTTTAGGCCGAATTTGTTTCTTAATAGTTCTAAACTAAATTCGGCCTAACGTGAAATTTTACCTCTCTAAAATTCATTTCATACTTACTTAAGTGTAATTAAATGACTAATGATGAGGTTGGATGATTGGAATCCAAAACCCCAAATTTGGTGAGCCTAGGCCGAATGGGTCCTTAAGGAATGGTAAGTAATTTCTTTTAATCCCAACTTACTAGTTTCCACGTAATTGAGTTCCAATTGTGTCCTAATTTTTGGTTATAACAATAAAAGTCTAATCTTGTTCATTTTGTCCCCTAGGCCGAATGGGTCTCATAAGAGAAAACGCTAGGAATTCATTTCTTTTTTCCTTTTCAGTTTGTCCATTTTAGGTCCATCTCACCATAGTTTGTACTAGCCCTAAATTTCAACCCAAGACACTTGATTTCATCCAACCATTAACATATACATGAATATATATGACCTTCACAACTTTAGCAAATCACCCAAAATCACAACACCAATGCTCAAATCCACCCTAAGCCATCCATACATACATATCAACCAATACAAGCAACACTTAACCACATAACCAATAATACAAACCAACACATAACTTATACATTTAAAATGGAATTTAAAGCAAAAATAAAACCTACTTACAATGATATGTGATTGCTTAAGATTTTCTCTAGACTTTTCCTTCTCTTTTTTTTTCTTTTTCTTTCTTTCATGCTTTCTTTTCTTATTTTTGTAAGCTACAAGTTTCTAACAAAAATGGCAACCATGATTTCACTTTGGTATATATATACACCAACTTTTCCTCCCCATTTAATTAGTGTACAAGTGGCCTAAGCTTATCGGACAAGGTGTAAAGTAAATGGAATGAAATGATGCAAAGTGGCGGGTTTCTTAGTTCAACTTGGTGAGTTAGCTTCCATTGCATTAAATGATGGGGCTTAGGTGTCTAATTAACAAATAACTAGGTAATTAAGCTAACTCAATCCCTAAACTAGTTTGGTTCAAGTAACATACATACACATCAAATCTATTTGCGAGTACATGTATTATAGGGCAACCTCTTATCAAGCGAGAACGATCCAACTTTTGGACAAAAGAAAATTCTATAATTTTTAGATGTGAAACTAGATATATTAATTCAAAAAATATCCAAAAAGTAGGTTAAACTACCAAAAATATGATTAATAACATAATTTTGAATTTTAAGAATCAATCGCCTAACAGTAGTTCATCCATAACAATATGTACTAAAACGGGCATAACTTTTTATATATAAACTTACTAATAAAAATATTTTATAGAGGCTTATTTGAGACATAGATAAATAACTTTTATTCTTTAATATTTATCCAGAAATCAATCTAAGGTCCTTGAACAGGCCACACAAAATTCGGGTAGCACTTAATTCTCAAGAACATTGATTTTGCATACTTGATTCCTCTAAAAGTTAAACCATCAATCTCATGCAAAATAGCTTTAATTTAACACAAATCATACATTTCAAGCATTAATTTCTTATGGTGTAGTTCTCACTTATAGCTTATGTTCCAAACAATTAGATAAATTGTCTAACATTTCATGCCCTAAATCCTCACCTAAACACCTAGCATGTTGTCATCCCAAAATACTCAAATGGCATAAATACACAATCACACCTTCACTTGGTATATATTTATTTGAATATTTCAGCCTCTCTCTCTCTCTCTCTCTCTATATATATATATATATATATACACACACACACTAATGGATTTTCATTGGGGAAGGAAGGAGAGAGAAGGAGAGGGAGAGAGAGAGGTAGTGCGGGAGAATGAGGGAGAGCGAGTGCAAAGTATAAAAACTAAAGGAGCAAAGGAGGGAGAGTGGGAGAGACTGAAGGAGAGAAAAAGGGTGGGAAAGTGATGTAGGAGTTAGAGTGGGTCGGAGAGAGGGAGGGAGGGAGGAAGCGAGAGAGAGAGGGAGGGAGGAAGCGAGAGGGAGAGGGAGAGGGAGAGGGAGAGAGGGAGGGAGAAAGTGGGAGAGGGAGGGAGGGAGAAGGAGAGAGGTAGAGAGGAAAAGAGAGGGAGAAAGGAGGAAAAGGGGAGAAAGAGGGAGAGAGGGGTAAAAAGAGGGAGAAAAGGGGAGAGAGAAAGAGGGTGAGGGGATTACAAAAAGATAAGGAGCGGGATAGATGGAGAGGGAGAAAGTGGGAGGAGAGGGAGATAAAGAGGGGGAGTGAGAGAGATAATTGGAGAGAGATAGGTAGAAAGGAAAGGAAAGAGGAAGAGAGAGGGGGATAGTGAGAAAGAGGGGGAGAGAGAAACATTATGAGAGAGGGAGCTAGTGAGATAGAGAGGGTAAGAGAGAGAGGGAATGAGACATAGAGAGGGAAGGGGGAGGGAGAGGGCAAGAGTTAGAGAAAGGGAGTGTGAGAGGGAGAGACAGGGAGAGAGATAGAGGGAGAGATAGGAAGAGAGAGGGAGGGAGAGGGAGGGAGGTAGAGAAGGAGAGGGAGAAATTGACCAAAGAAAGGAGAGAAGAGACTAAGGGATCGACAGCGAGGGAGCGAGAGAGGGGAAGAAAGAGGGAGCAAGAGAGAGGAGGAGAGACAGAGAGGAGAGGAGTGAGAGAAGAAGAGAGTGGGAGAAAAGAAGAAAGGGAGAGGTAGAAGGAGAGAGGAAGTGGCACAAAGGGAATGAGGGATAATGAGAGAGAGGGAGAGGGAGAGAGAGGGGGAGAGAGGATGGGAGAGAGAGATAAAAAGGGTGAGAGGGAGAGAGAGAGGAGATAGAGAGGGATAGGGAGAGAGAAACAGAGAGAGAAAGAGAGTTATGGATAGAGAGAGGTAGGAAGAGGGAGAGATAGAGAGAGAAAGGGGTAAGGAGAGGGAGAGAGAGGGAGAGAGTGTGAGAGGGAGAGAGGGAGCGAGAGGGAGAGAGGGAGAGGGAGAGTAGGAGTGATTGAAGAATAGAGAGAGAAAGAGAGGGAGAGAGAGAAAAAGAGGGAGAGAGATAGAGGGAGAGGGAGAGAGAGAGGGGAGTGAGAGAGAGGGAAAGTGAGTGAGAGGGAGAGCAAGCGAGAGGGAGAGTGAACGAGAGAGAGAGAGGGAGTGAGGGATAGAAAGAGGGAGAGATGGAGAGAGTGATAATAGGAGAGAGGGAGGCGGAGATAGGGAAATGAGAGAGGGAGGGAGAGAGGGAGATTGAGTGAAAAAAGGAGGAAGAGAGGGAGGTAGAGATAAGTGGAGAGAAGGAGAGAGAGAAAGAGTGAGTGAGGGAGAGGAAGAGAGGAAGAGAGATGGAGAGAGAGATAAAGGGATGAAGAGGGAGAGGGAGGGAGAGAATAAGAGAGGCAGGGAGAGGGAGATAAGGGGAGAGGAAGGGTGTGAGAGATGGAGAAAAGAAGAGAGCAAAAGAGAGAGGGAGTGGAGGGAGAGAGAGGAGAGAGAGTGGGAGGGAGAGAGAAGGATAAAGGGAGAGAGGAAGTGAGAAGGGGAGAGAGGGAGAGTAAGGGAGAGGGAGTGGGAGGTAGAGAGTCAAAGAGAGAGAGTGAGGAAAAGAGTGAGAGTGAGATCAAAAGGGAGAGAGAAAAGTAGTGAGGGAGAGAGGGGGAGGGAGAGGGGGAGAGAGGGAGGAGAGGGATAAAGGGAGGAGAGGGAGAGAGATGGAGGGAAAGAGAGAGTGGTAGAGAGAAGAAGGGAGAGGAAGAGAGAGAGAGGTATAAAAGAAGGGAGAGAGGGAGAGTAGGAGAGGGAGAGAGAGAGAAAAAGAAGGAGATGTAGAGAATGAAATAGAGAGAGGAGAGGGAGAGAGAGAGAGAAAGTAAGAGAGAGAGAGAAGGAAAGAGAGAGAGGGAGGGAGAAAAATAAAGAGAGGGAGAGAGAGATAGGGATAGAGGAAGATAGATGGAGAAAGAAAGAGGGAGAGGGAGAGGAAAAGGAGGGAGAAGGAGGGAGAGATAGAGAGGCAAAGAGAGAGAGAGAAAGAGGGAGAGAAAAGGAGTGAGAGAGGGAAAGAGTGAGATGGGGGAGCAAGAGAGGCGAGAAGGGGAGAGAGGGAGAGGAGGAGTGGGGTGGAGAGGGGGAAAGAGGGAGAGGGAGAGAGTGGGAGAGATTGAGTGAGAGAGGGAGATAGGGAGAGAAGGAGAAGGGGAGAGAAAGGAAGAGAGAAGGAGATGAGGAGAGGGATAAAGCGAGGAGATGAAGAAAGGAATAGAGTGGGAGTAATAGAGAGAAAGAGCAAGATAGAGAGAAAGGGAGAGAGGGAGAGGGAGAGAGGGAGATGGATAGAAAGAGGGAGGGAGTGGAGAGAGAGAGAGAGGAAGAGATTGAGAGGAGAGGCGGATAGAGAGATAAAAAGGGTCAAAGGGATAGAGAGAAAGGAACGGAATGAGAAGGGGAAAGAGATAGAAGGAGAGAGGAAGAGAAAGAGGAAAGGAGAGGAAGAGAGGGAGGAGAGATAAAGAGAGACGAGAGAGGGTGAGGGGGAAAGGAAAGGAGTGAGAGAGAAGGAGAGAGGGAAGGAGGGAGCAAGAAAAGGGGAGAGGGAGAGAGAAAGAGAGAGAAAGGTAGAGAGGGAGAGAGGAGAGAGAGAGGGAGGAAGAAAAAGAGGTAGATAAGGAAAAAGAGAGGGGAGGGGAGAGAGAGAGAGGGAGGAATAGTGGGAGATGGAGAGAGGGGGTGAGAGGGAGAGAGAAGGAGAAAGGGAAGGGGAAAAAGAGATAGAGGAAGAGAGAAGGCGAGTGGGAGAGAGAGGTAGAGATAGAGGGGGAAAGAGAAATGAAGAGAGGAGAGAGAGAGAGAAAGAAAGAGAGAGAGAGAAAGGGAATAGTAAGAGATGGAGAGAGGAGAGAGAAGAGGGGAAGGGAAAGAGAAAAGAAGAGGTGAGGGAGAGAGAGAAGGAGAGAAACGGGGAGGGGAAGGGGGAAGGAGAGAGGGAGGGAGGGGGAGAGGGAGAGAAGGAGGGAGAGGGGAGAGGAAGAGAAGGGGAAGAGAGATAAAGGAGGTGAGAGAGGAAGAGTGACCAAGATAGAGGGAGCGAGAGATAGGAAAAGGGAGAGAGGAGTTAGAGACTAGAGAGAGAGGTAGGGGGAGGGAGAGAGGTAGGTGAGAGAGAGAGAAAGAGAGAAAGGAAGAGGTAGAGAG
>CAWUPB010000746.1:0-41949 GCA_963924115.1 Dovyalis caffra | reverse complement strand
GAGGGAGGGAGAGGGAGAGGGAGAGGGAGGGGGAGAGAGAGAAAAAAGGAGAGAGGGAGAGAGAAAGAGAGGAAGAGGAAGAGAGGGGAAGAGAGAGAGAGGAAGAGAGGGAGAAAGAGGGAGGGAAGGAGAGAAAGAGGGAGAGAGAGGGAGGGAGAGAGAGGGAGAGGGAAAGATCGAGAGAGGGAGAGATAAAGAAAGAGAGAGGGAGAGTGGAAGGAGAAGGGTAGAGAGAGGGAGAGATAAAGAAGGAGAGATAGAAAGGGAGGGATAAGAAGGTGGTAAGAGGATGAAGTGAGAGAGGAAAAAAGGAAGAGGATGTAGAGAGGGAGGGAGAGGGAGAGAGTGAGTGATATAGAGAGGGAGAGAAGGGAAAGAGAGAGAGAAGAGAGAGGGAGATTGAGAGAAAGGAAGGGAACGAGAGAGATAGAAAGAGAGAGGGTAGGAATGGAGATAGAGGGAGGGAGAGAGAGACAAAGAGGGAGAGGGAGACAGAGAGCGGGATAGAGTGAGAAGGAGAGGGAGAGAGAGGGAGAAAGAGAGATGGAGATAGATAGGGAGAGGAAGGGGAGAGAGGGAAGGAAGAAGGGGAGAGGGAGAAGGGAAAAAGGAAAGAGAGAGAGAAAGAAAAAGGTGATAGAGAGGAAGAGAGGAGAGATATAAAGAGAAAGAGAGAGAGAGTGTGGAAGAGAGGGAGAAAGAGAGAAGGAGAAAGAGACGGAGAGAGGGGGAGGGAGGAAGAAAGAGAAGGAGAGAGGGAAAGAGAGAGAAAGGGAACATGAAGTGAGTGAGAGGTAGAGAGGGAGAGATGGTGGTTGAGAGGGGAGAGATAGAGAAGAGGTGTGAAAGGGAGAGCCATCCCTCTCCTCTCTCTCTAACCCTTTTCTCTCTCCCTTACTCTCTCTCCCTCACTCTTTTTCCTTAATTCTCCATCATTCTCTCTCCTTATCTCTCTCTTCCTTTGTTCTTCCCTTCCTCCTCTCCATCTCTCCCCATCTCTCTCTTCTTCTCTCTTTCCCTTCCTCGTCTCCATCTCTCTCTCACTCTATCCCTCTTTCTCGATCTCTCCCTCTCTCTCTCTCCTTCCCTCCATCCCTCCCTCTTCCTCTCTCTCCCTATTTATCCCTTCTCTCCTTATCTCATCGCTTTCTATCTTTTCCCTTCTCTCTCTCATGCTCCCTCTTTCTTTCTCTCTCTCCCTTTCATCTTTCTCTCTCCTTCTCTCCCTCCCTCTACCTTTTCATCCCTCTCTTCCCTCTCCCTTTTCTTCGTTTCTTCCTCTCCACCTCTCCCATGCTCTCCCTATATCGCTCTTATTCTCTCACCGTCCCGCCCTCTTTCTCCCTCTTTCTGCCTCTCTCCCTCTCCCTCTCCCTTCTCTCTCCATATCTCTCTTATTCTCTCACCTTCCAACCCTCTCTCTCCCTCTATCTCTTTCTCCCTACCTACCTCCTTTCCCCTCTTTTTCCCTCCCTTTTGCTCCCTCTCTCTCTCTCTCTCACTCCCTTCATCTCTCTCTCCCACTATAGTTAATTAAATCAAGCCTTACGAAAGCTCATAAGAGGTTATATATTTGATAGGCATAAGTTTCGAATGATTGGCCAACCGAGAAGAGGAAGCGATCAAAAAGATTAATAAAAAAGGAAATTCATATGGTAGTCTTAATTTTGGAACCTATCCTACCCGATAGAATAATTACATAATCATTTTTTACCGATAAAACTATCTAGGCAACATGTTTGCACCATCATCAATTATCAATCGATAAATTTTCTATGATTCTTAATTTATTTTTAAAGATTATGATTAAGAAAAAGACATAAGATAGAGGGTAAAAAATAAAACGAGCATAAAAGGCAACTTTTTGGGCAAATTTTAGAGCACGCAAAGGGAGAAAACGACCAAGAAAGATAAGTGAAGACAAGTAGCATTTGAGATATGAAAGATGTAATAATCATGAATAAACAATCATAGGAAAGAGGGCATAATCTTTAATGACAACTCCACCTTAGAGAATACACAACCAATGAGTGCAAATGAAGAACAAGAAGGATGTTGTAGTAGAAAAGTAAAAAAAAATAAAATAATAATGAATATAGATTAGTGAAGGAGCACCAATAGAAACACACCCATATCATATAAAATCATGCGATGAAATATAAGCAACATACATAAAAGCTGTATTTACATGCAAAGGTGGACAACGAGTCGAAGATTCCCATCCTAAATTTCATCCATAGAAATTGTATTCATATGCAAATGTGCACATAAAAGATTATATATAAAAAATTCTACCTTATCAACAACATGCCCCTAAGAATTTTGATTAGTCCTTAGAGTACATAGTGAAGTCCTTGCTTTAAACACAAAGAAATTTTGACAAGAGATAAGGTCCGAGTATCTAAAACTTAGAGAATTAGATGAGTCGGATAGTAGATCGCTGTGAGTTGTCTAGAGGCTCAATCTAAAGGAAAATTACCATCCTAAACTATGGTAAACCTAAAAGAGTGAGTACAATGATGTTGAGAAGTAGTGCTGCGGGGGTGCTCGGTGAATAAACCTAGCAAGGCAATCTCTAAGGCAGTAGACGAAAAAAAAGCTTGAGATGAAAATAAAGAAGGAAAAGATGCCGATCAAAGCTACATCAAGTTATAAGGTAAATTTTGACCCTTCCATTCATTTTACAACTAACTTTAGTCCTTTTCCTAGTTGGTTGGATAAACCTAAAAAGGAATAAATGAAAAAGGAGAAGAATAAGGAGATTCTTGAGCTATTTCGAAAGGTTGAGATTAACATACCTCTCCTATATGTGATCAAAAACGTGCAAAGGTATGCCAAGTTCTTAAAGGACTTATGCACTAATTAGAGAAGACTGAATGTCAATGAAAAGGTAATAATGGGAGAAAATGTCTCAGCCATTTTTCAAAGGAAACTCCCCTAAAATACAAAGATCCGGGTATGTTTACCATACCTTATAAAATTGGCAATGCTAGAATTGAAAAATTCATGTTAGATTTAGGAGCATTTATGAATGTTATGTCATATTCCATTTATGCTTCATTAAATCTAGGTCCATTAAAAGAAACTAGAGTTATTATACAATTGGCAAATCATACTAATACCTACTCCGAAGGGGTAGTTTAAGATGTTCTTATGCTAGTGGATGAGTTTGTTTTTCGACTAATTTCTATATCTAAAAGATGGGTGATGACTCTTAGTACAACCCTACACCCCTCTTGTTAGGAATACCTTTCCTAAAGACAACCCGAGAAAATGTCCACATTCTCTCCCCTTTTATCTTCCCTTTTGCCTCTCTCCATCTTTATCTCTCTCTCTCTCTCTTTATCCCTCTATTACCCTCTCTCCACCCCTCTCTTCCTCTCCCCTCCCCTCTCTCCCTCTCTCTCATCTCTCTTTCTCCCCATCTCCCTCCCTCCCTCTCACTCTCTAACCCTCGTCTCTCTATCCCTCGTTATACCTCTCCCTCCCTCTCTCCCCTCCCTCTCCTCCTATCTCTCCCTCTATCCGTCTCTCCCTATCCCAATCTCTCTCTCCTAATCCCTATCCCTCTCCACCTCTCGCTTTTTCCCTCTCTCCCACCCTCCCTCCCTCCCTCCCATTCTCTCTCTCTCTTCCCCACTTTCATGCTTTATTCCCTCCCTTTATTTATAACACTCTCACCCCTTATCTCCCTCTGTTTCTCTCTCCCTCCCTTCCTCTCTCTCTCCCTCTCCAACCCTCACTATATCTCGTATCTCTTTCTCTCTCCTTCTTTTCCTCTCTCTAGCTTCTTCCCTCTTTCTCTCTCTTAATCTTTCTCTCTCTCCCTCTCTCTCTCTACTATCTCTCCCTCTGTCTCACCTATCCTTCTCCCTCTCTCACTCTTTGTTTCACTCTTTTCCTCTTCCTCTCTACCTCTCTCTACCTCCCTTCCTCTTTCCCCCTCTCTCCCTCTTTGTCCATCCCTCTCTACCTCTCTCTCCCTCTCCCTCTTTATCTCACTCTCTCTTTGTCTCGAGTCTCTCACCTCTCTCTCCCTCCCCCTCTCCCTCTCTCCTTCTCTATCCTCTCTCTCTCCCTCTTTCTCCCCCTCTCTCTCCCTCTCTACCTCTCTTCCTCTTCTTCTCTCTCTATCATCGTTTCTCTCTCCCTCCCTCCCTCCATCTCTTTCTCCTCATCTCCCACTCTTTATCTCCCTTGCTCCCTCACTACCCTCTATCACTCCTCTTTCTATTTTCTCTATATCCCTCCCTCTCCCCTCTCTCTCTCCTCCTCTTTCGCTTTTTATCTCCCTTGCTCCCTCACTACTCAATATCACTCCTTTTTCTATTTTATCTCTCTCCCTCCATCCCTCGATCCCTCTCCTTTTCTCTCTCCCCCTCATCTTATCCTTTCCCTCTCTCTCCCTCTCTCTTTTCTCGTCCCTCTCCCCCTCTCTTTGTCTATCCTCCCTTCCTCACTCAACTTTATATCCCCCTATCTATTTCATGCTCCCTCCATTTTGTCCCCCTCCCTCCCTTTCTCTCACTCACTCCCTCCCTCTCTCTCACCCTTTTTCTCTCCCTCTCTCCCTCCCTCTCCCTCTCGCCCTCTATCTCATACTATGACTCTCTCTCCCTCTCTCTTATTCACTCCCTCCCTCCCTCTCTCTCCCTACCTTCTCCTCTCTCTCTCTATATATCTCTCTTTTCCTCTCCTTTCCCTTCCCTCTCTCCCTCCCTACCCTTTCTCTCTCTCTCTCTCTCTCTCTCAATGTCTCTCTCTCCATCTCTTCCTCTCTTTTTTTCTTGCTCTCTCCCTATTTCTCTCTCTTTCTCTCTCCCTCTCACTCCCTCTCCCTCTTACTCTTTCCCTTTCTCTACCCCTCTTTTTATCTCTCTGCCTTTCTCTCTCACTTCCTCTTAACCTTTCTTCCTTTTTCTCTTGCCCTCTCTCCCTACTCCATCTCTCTCCCTATCTCCCTCTCACTCCCTCCCTCCCTTCCTCTCCTTCCCTCTCCCATAACCCTTCTCTCCCTCTTTTACTCTATCTTTTTCTCTCCCTCCATCCTTCTCTCTCTCCCTCTCACTTCCTCCCAATCTCCTGCGCCCTCCCCCTTCCCCCTCTCTCTCTCTCTTGCTCTCTTAGTCTATCCCTCTCTCTATCTCTCCATCCCTCTCTCCCCTTTCATTTATCTTCCTCTCCATCTCTATTCCTCGCTCTTTCTCCCTCTCTCTCTCACCTTATCTTCTTCTCTCTTTCCCTCTCTCTCTCCATCTCTCTTCTCTCTCTTCCTCTCTCTGCCCTCTACATGTCCTCTCCTCTTCCTCTCTCTATTTTTCTCTCCCTCTCCCTCTCTCTTTTTCTCGATCACTCTCTCTCACTCTTCGCCTTCCTCCCTCACTCCCTTTCTCTACCTCTCTCCCTCCCTTCTCTTTCTATCTCTCCATCCCTCCCTCTCTCTCTCTCTCTAATTCTCCCTTCATCATTCCCTCCCTCCACTCTTTCTCACTATCTCCCTTTTGGTCTCTCTCCTTCCCTCCCTTTTCCTCACTATCTATCCCTCTCTCTCCCTCTCCCACTCCTTGCCCTCTCTATCTCTCCCCCTCTCTCTCTTTGCTCTCCCTCCCTCTCCTTTATTTTCTCGTCACCTCTCTCTCTCCCTCACTCTTCTACCCCCTCTCTCACTCCCTCTCAACCTCCTTCTCTCCCCCTCCCTCTTTATCCTACCCTTTTTCTCTCTCCCTATCTCCCTCTCACTCCCTCTCTCATACCGCTTCTCTCCCTCCCTTCCTCTCTCTTTCTCTCTCCTTCCCTCCCTCCCCCTCTCTCTTGCTCTCACTTCCTCCAATCTCCTTCTCCCTACCCCTCTCTCTTCATCTCTTCATCTCTTCCTCTCTCTATCTCTCCCTCTCTCTCCATCTCTCTCTATCCTCCTCTATTTCTCTCCTTATCCATCTCTATTCCCCTCTCTTTCTCCCACTCCTCCTCTCTTACTACATCTCTTCTCTCTCTCTCCCTCTCTATACTCTCTTCCTCTTTCCCTCTCTCTCCCTCTCTATACTCTCTTCCTCTTTCCCTCTCTCCTATTATCTCCCTCCCTCTCTCTCTCTTCCTCTCTTTCTTCCTCCCTCTCACACTCTCCCTCCCTCACTCTTCATCTCCTTATTTCTCTCTCTCCCACTCTCCCTTCCCTCCCTCACTCCCTCACTCTCTCCCTCTCTCCTACCCTTCCACTCTCCTTCCCCCTCTCTATCTCTCCTTCCCTCCCTCCCTCTCTCCCTCTCTCTCTTTCTACCTCTCATACTCTCTCCCATTCTCCCTCCATCCGTCCCTCCCTCCCTCTTTCTCTCTCCCTTTTGCTCTCTCTCTCTCTCATACTCTCTATCCCCGCCTCACCCTGTACTTCTCTCTCCCTCTCTCTTTCTATCTCTCTCCACCTCTCTGCTGTCTCCCTCTGTCCCTCCTCTCTCTCTTACCATTTCCTTTCACTTATCTTTATCTTTGTATCATTGTTTCTCGTTCTCTCTTTCTCTCTCACCCTCTCCGTCTCTCTCACTCCATCCCTCTCTCTCCCCCTCTTTCTCCCTCGCTCCCCTTTTTCTCTCCCTCCCTCCCTCTCTCTCCCTCTTCCTCTATCCCTCTCCCTTTATCCCTCTCTCCCTTACCATCCCTTACCCCTTCTCTCCCTCTCTCCCTCCCTCCCTCTTTCACTCTCTCACTCTCTCTCCCTCCCCCTCTAAGCCGCCCTCCCGCTTCTATATCTCTTCCCTCTCTATTTATTACTCCCTACATTCTTCTCTTTTTATTTTCCTCTCTCCCCTCTTTCTCCTTTCCTCTCTCTTTCCCCCTCGATCCCTCTTTCTCTCCCTCTCTCTTACTCTCTTTTCCTCTCGATCTCTCATTCTCTCTCTTTCCCTCTCTTTATCTCTCTTACTCTCTTTTCCTCTCGATCTCTCATTCTCTCTCTTTCCCTCTCTTTATCTCTCTCCCTCAATCCCTCTCTATCTTTATCTTCTTCTCTCCCTCTCTCTCTTTTCTCTCTCCTTTGCTCCTTCTCTCTCTCTTGTTCCATCCCTCTCTCTTATTCACCTACTCCATCTCTAAACTCTCCCTCTTTCTCACTCCCTCTCTCTCTATCCCTCCCTCCTCTACCTCTCTTCCTCTATCTCTCTTCCTCTCTCCCTTTTTCTCCCACTCTCTCTCTCTTCTCTCTACCGCTCTCTCCCATTTCGTTTCTCCCTCTCCCCTCCTTTCTCTTCCCCTCACTCTCTTTCTCGCTTCCCTCTCTCTCCATATCTCCCTCTCTATCCTATCTCTCTCCCTCTCTCTCCCCTTTTCTCCACCTTCCTCTCTCCTTTTCTTTATGACTAATAGCTAATGTACACCTAAAAAAGTGTAAAATGAAGTATTAAAGGGTAAGAACCCAAAGAAAAATGGATAGTGTAACCTAGGCCTATTAAGAGGACAATTTGGTCATGAATACCCAAACTAGGGTTAGGAAATGAATCTTATGTTAAAAATGCTTAAATGGATTTGTAGTACTAAAGTATATACCCAAATTCGTGCAAAATGGTTTAATTACACTATATTAAATACAAACAAAGTATATATATAACACCATATGCATCACGTACATCCGGGGGTGGTATGAATTGAGAAAAATCAATGAGTCAAGAAATGATGCGGTTTGGTAACCGAATTAGATGAAATGGATAATAGGAATAAATCGTGTGCGTGCTCTATTACTAACATCATTAAGCGATGGATAATTCTACTAACCGTGTGCTACAACAAGGGACAATTCCGTTATGAGCGGTAGGTGATAATGAGATCACTAAGAAAGAGTAATAGAGTAGTAGGTGATAACACGATCACCGAGAGATAGAATGCACGATCTTGCTAATACCTAGGGTACTTGGATTAAAAGGAATGGTAAAAGTGGGAAATAGAACATTATTGCATATCACGTGCATCAACCTACTTACCGAGCTCCGGCTCATTCCGTTAGTGTAATTATGTATGTGTAGGTAAAGGCAAAACCAATCGATTGAGGAAGTCGCTGGTTCTTGCTAAAAGAGGCTCATATGTCACCCATAAATATAGGAATATCCTTTGACTTATTGAAAAGGGGTGTGGGGCTAGATGTGAACTTTTGGCATTTCAAGAATTTTATACTTTGCCTATCTTAATGTTACGTAACTTATACTTAACGCATTCCACTATTTATTTGTTTGTTTATTTCGTTTTGCTATGTGTTATGGGAGTTAGTTAGGAACTTAGTTCCAATAATGTGCATAAGTAATGGGTAAGGGAGTTAGGGGCGTCACACTCTATCCCTCTTTATCTCTCTCTCTCCCTCACCTCCTCACTCTCTCCCCCACTCTCTCCTTTCTCTTTCCTACCATTTCTCTCCCTCCCTCTTTATCTCTCTCATTCTCCTTTCCTCTCTCTTCTCTCCTTCTCTTTCTTCCTCACTTTCTCCTTCACTCTCTTTTTCTTTCTCTCTTTCTCTCTCTCTATTTCTCTTTTTATTTCTCTATATCTTCCTATCTCTCCTAACCTCTCTTGCTCTCCCCCTCCCCCTCTCTCCATCTCTCTCTCCCTCTATCCCACTCTTTACCCTACTCTTTCTCTCTCCCTTTATCTCTCTTTTCTCACTCTCTTTCTCCCTTTCTCACTCCCTCTCTTACTCTTCCTCTCTCTTTCTATCTCTCTCCCGTCCTCTCTCTTTTTCTTTATATCCCTTTTTCCCTCTCTATGCCTACCTTCCTTTCTCTCTCTCTCCCACTCTCTTACTCTCTCTTTCCCTCTCTCTCTCCCTCCCTCTCTCCCACTCTCCCTTTTCCTCTCTCACTCTCTAAATCTTCCTCTCCCTCTCCCTCCCTCTCTCCTTTTCTCTCTCCCACTATCACTTTCTCCTTTCCTCCCTCTCTCCCACTATCTTCATACCTCTCACCCTTTGCCTCTCTCTTTCCCTCTCTTTATCTCTCTCTCCCCCTCTCTCCCTATCTCACTCTCCCTCTATCCCTCTCTCTCTCCCTCTCTCTCCCCTTTCTTCCTCTTCTTAACTCTCTCATTCTAGCTTTCTCTCTTCCCCTCTTTATCTCTCTATCTCTTTCTCTCCCTCTTTCTCACCTCCCCCTCTCTCCCTCTCCCTCTTCTCTATCTCTCTCTCCCTCCCCTCTCCCTCTTTCCATCTCTCCCTCTCTCCCTCCTTCTCCCCCACTCTCCTTCCCTCTCAACCTCTCTCCCTCCCTCTCTCCCTCTCTCCCTCTCAATCTGTCTCCTTCACTCTCTCCCTCTCTTTCTCTCTCTATCCCTCTCTCATGTTCTTTCTCCCTCTCTCTCTACTTCCCTCTCTCTCTTTTATTCTTTCTCTCTTTCCCTCTCTCCCTTCCCGTCTCCCTCCCTCTCTCTCATTCTCTCTTTTACTCTCTCCCTCTCTTTCTCTCTCTTTATCCCTCTCTCCCATGTTTTTCCCCCACTCCCTCTCTCTCCCTCTCTCTCCCTCTCTCTTTCCCTTCTCTCTCCCTCTCTCTCCCTCCCTCCCTCTCTCCTCCTCCCTCTTTCTTTACATCCCCTCCCTCTCTTTTTCCTCTCCTCTTTCTCTACCAATCCCAATCCCATCCCCTCTCACTCCCTCTCCATTTCCCCTCTACCTCTCTCTCTCTCTCTCTCTTGCTCCCTCTCTCTTTCTCTCCCTCTTGCTCCCTCTTTTTCCTTCCTCTCTCTCACTCTCTCTCCTTATCCCTTCCTCCCTTCCACCTTCTCTCTTTCTTTCTCTTTATTTTTCTCTCCCATAATCCCTCTTCTCTATCCGTGCCCTTCCATCTCTCCTTCTCCTTCTCTCACTTTCTCTCCACCTCTCGGTCACTCTCACCCTCTCCCCCTCACCCTATCCATCCCACACTCTCTCTCTCACTCCCTCTCTCCCCCTCTCTATCTTTCCCTCTCTTTGCCCTCCATCTCCTTTTTTCTATCTCTTTCTCTTACTCTCCCTCCCTCCTCCCTCTCCTTCCCTCCCTCCCTCTCTCTACCTTTCTCTCTCAATCTCTCTCTCCATCTCACTATCTCTCCTAGTCTCTCCCTCTCTTTCTCTATTTCCTTCTTCCTCTCTCCTCCTTTTTACTCTCTATCCCTTTCTCTCTTCCTCTCTTTCTTGCTCTCCATCTCTCTCTCCCTTAATCTCTTACACTCTCTCCATCAATCTTTCTTTCCATTTCCCTCTCCCCTTTCTCTCCCTCTCTTCCTCCCTCCCTTTTCTCGCCTTCTCACTCCCTCCCTCTTTATCTCTATCTCTATCTCAATCTCAATCTCTCTTTGCTTTTTATCCCTACCTCTTCTCTATCTCTCTCCTTTCTCTCTCTATCTCTCTCTCCCTTCCTCCCATTCCCTCTCTCTATAACCCCTCTCCTACAATCTCTCTCCCCTCTAACCCTCTCTCACCCTTTCTCTCCATTTCTTTTTTCTTCTTCATTTGACCCTTTCTCTCTTCCTCCCTCCATTTCTCTCCCTTTCTGTCTCTCTCTCCCTCTCTTACTCTCTCTCCCCCTCTCCCACCTTCTCCCTCTCTCCCTCTCTATCTCATTTAATTTCTCTCTCTCACTCCCTCACTCTGTCTCTCTCCCTCTCTCTTTCTCAACCTTTCCCCCTCATTCCCTCCCCCTCACTATCTCCTTTTCTCTTCGTCTCTCTCCCTCTCCCTCTCTTTCTCCCCCTTCTTCTCTTCCTATCTCTCTTTCTTTCTCGCTCTCTCTTGCTCCCTCTCTTTCTCCCTCTCTCCCTCTCTCCCTCTCTCAATCTCTCTTTTCGTCCCTCCCCATCTCTCTTTTCCTTCTCACCTTCTTCACCCCTCTCCCACTTGTCTCTCTCTCTCTCTTTTCTCTCCATCTCTCTCCCCACTCTCCCTCTTTCACTCTCTCTCACCCTTTCTCTCCCTCTTTCTTCCCTTATCTCCCTGTCTCTCTCTCCCTTTCTCTCTATCTCTCTCATTCTATCCCTCTCTCTCTTTCACTCCCTCTCATTCTCTCTCTCTCTCCTCTCCCTCTGTTTTTGCTCTCCCTCCCTCTCCCCCAATCTCCCATTCTCTATCTCTCTCTATGCCCCTTACCCCTCCCTTCCCTTCTCCCTCCCTCCTAGTCTCTCTCTCTCTCTCTCTCTCTCTCTCTCTCTCTCTCTCTCTCCCCACCTCTATGTCTGTCTCTTTTCCTCCCACTCCCTCTCTCTCCATCCTCTTCTCCATCTGTCTCTCTCTCCATCTCACCCTTTATCTCCCCTTCCTTCTCCCTCTCTCCCACTCCTTCTCTCTCTCCCTCTTTTTATCTCACTCTCCCTCTTTCCTTCCCTCTTTCTCTCTCTCTCCTTCTCTCTCTCCCTTAATCTCTCTACATCTCTCTTTTTTCTCCCTCTCTCTATTTCCCTCTCCTTATCTCTCCCCCTCTCCCTCACTCTCTCCCAATCTCCCACTTTCTATCTTTCTCCATGCCCTTCACCCCTTTATTCCTCTCTCCCTCTGTCTCACTCTCTCCCTCTACCTCTATTTCCCCACTCCCTCTCTCTCCATGCCCCTCTCGCTCTATCTCTCTCTATCTCACCCTCTCTCACCCTTTATCTCCCCTTCTCTCTCTCCCTCTCTCCCTCTCTCCCTCTTTCCTATCTCTCTCTCCCTCTCTCTCTCCCTCCCTCTCTCTCCCTTGTTATCTCTCTCCCTCTCTCCTCTCTTTCTCTCTCCCTTGCTTGTCTCTCTCTCTCTCCCTTGTCTGTCTCTCTCCCTCCTCTCTCCCTCTCTTTTTTCTTCTCTCTTTCCTTTCTTCTCTCTTTCCTTCTCTTTCCCTCTCTCTCTCACCCTCTCCCCTTCTCTCTCTCCCTCTCTCTATCTCTTTTTCCTTATATATGTCTTTCTCTCTCTCCCATTCTCTTTCTCTCTCTCTCTTACTCTCTCACCACCTTCCTCTCTCTCCCTCTCTCGCCTCTCGTAACTCTCTCTCCCTCCCTCTCTCTTCCTCATTCCCTCTTCTTTATCTCCCTTCCTCTCTCCCCCTTCTTTTTTGGCTCTGTGTCTCTCTCCTAATCTCTCTATCTCTCTCCCCCTCACTCTTTCTCTCTCTATCTCCCTCTTCCCTTTCTCTGCCTCCCTCTCTCTCCTTCCCTCTATCTTTCTCCCTCCCTACTCACTCCCTCTCTCTCCCTCCCTCTCTATATTTCTCCTCTCTATCTCTCTCTCCATCTCTCTTTTTGCCTTCCTCTCTCTCTTTCTTTCCATATCTCTCTCCCTTTCTCCCAACCCCTCTCCCCATGGCTCCCTCTCACCCTCTCTCCCCCTCCCTCTCCTTCCCTCTCTCTCTTATTTTTTATCTCTCACTCCATTTTTACTCTCCCTCATCCTCTCTCTCTCTACCCCTCTCCTTTTCTCTTTGTGGCATCCCTAGCTCCCTTCTCGATTACCTAAAAGCCATGGCTAGGTGCATCACGGTTTAGAGACTAACGTCTCAAATTTACTCCCATACATCATACACAATGTATTGAATATCATTACAAAAGTTACAAATTAATGTAGGTATTATTACAAGCAAAAGTGAATCCTATAGTTCTCATGTCACACATGAGCCCTTTTTGGGAGGAACCGACAGACTTCCTTATCAACATTATTATCGTCTTTACTCGTCATAGCATGAAATAAATACGGAGTGAGCTAAAGCTTAGTAAATAGGGTGATGCACGTGATATGCAATAATTTCCCGACTCCCCTACTTTGATTATCAATTT
Organism: Dovyalis caffra; assembly: GCA_963924115.1. Taxonomy (NCBI): domain Eukaryota; kingdom Viridiplantae; phylum Streptophyta; class Magnoliopsida; order Malpighiales; family Salicaceae; genus Dovyalis; species Dovyalis caffra. Next base: position 29,202 of record CAWUPB010000746.1, on the reverse strand, counting down.
TTAATTCGGGTATCCTAGGTATTATGGACTTCGCTCTATTTTCATATCTCGATGATTGTTGAATCACCCACAGCTAACAACAAAATTACCCCTCATTGTAGCCTTGATTAGCAGGATTATCCATCACTTATCGGTATAGTCACAAAGAATATAGCACGCATATAACTTCGATGCTAATACCCATTTAATTCCAATTAGGTTACCAAACCTATTTAATTCAATCCGATTTGGTTACCAAACCTCATCGTTTCGACTCAATTATCTTTATCAATTTTCCCATATGCATATGATGCACGTGATGTGTCATGAACCACATTCCACCAAGTCATGGGTGCTAAACCCATCGATTCCATACAATCGGGATCATACAAGAAATTAAAGACTCGCCTCATAGTGGTTAATCCATTTCGGCTTTAAGTCCTAGGAATACGTCAGATTGTATTTATAGTGGGTTTTTCTTTCTAATCCGAATTTGGGCCTTAAAAGCCGAACTTCATTTTTTTCTTTTATTGTACAGCTTAATGTTGATTAAATTGGACTCCTGTTGACTATACAGACTTTTTTGCTTGCATTGTCGCCTCGCGATTTCATCATTCTTCATTTTCTATTATTGTTTGCTTTCTTCGATCTAATCCATTGACTTGGGGTGCTTTTTCTACAATTAATGTTGATTAATTTTTATTTAACATTTATATTTTTAAATTATTAAAACATAATATATATTTATTGTGTACCGATGGCATTCTAAAAAGAAACTATACATCCTTGATATCCATAGGACTAGTGATTTATTGTGTAACAAAAGTCGGACGTCACCTAGCAATTATGTACCTCATAGCTTCTTTTGATGAAGCAAATTTGAGTGCTAATTATAAACTATTATTTGTTATTGTATAGTCTAAGATTCACAAACCTTTTGATAAAAATAAAAAATTACTCGGGCAAAAAAAATCTAAATAGATCGGAGAAGACTTCCTTCTAAAGTAGGAATAATAGCGACCTCGAAATGTCCTGTGAGTTTCTTGGAACTATCCACTCGTCAATGCCTTTCTATTATCTACCACAAGTTTTTTCAATCATCTTCTTAATTTGGTTAACACTCTTACATTTTGTTTCATATTTATTTAGGTTTCTTTGGGCCATTTCTTATGGAGTTGGGTGTTTGGGACTCAATTTGTAAAAAGTCGAGTTTAGACCGAGTGTTTCCTAGTCTAAATTGAAATTTCTATTTTTATTAGAATCTAACCTTGATAGACTTTATTTTATACTTATTGAGGTATATTTAAACCATTTAATCATAAATAGGATGAATGAAACTCAAAACCTAAATTTTAGGGTGTTTGGCCAAATGAGTCCAAAAAGGGCAAAGGTTTGCCTTTTGTTCCTAGGTCATTTCTTTCCATCCTAACTTACTAAATTATCCTTAAATGGGTTACCTTGGAGGTATAGATCTTTAGGTCCATAAACATAAATCCAAACTTGGCCATTTTAGTACCAAGGTTTAATGAGTTTCTTTAGGATATCCAAACGCATTTTGTTTTAATTCAAGCCCATATGATTGTAACCAAACCAACCCATCCACACATGTATAAACATCCATTCTCATACTTATACATTCCAACATAAAGTTCACCATGAAATGCACATCAAAACAACCACACTAGATCCTTCATTTATTAGCATTCCAAGTGTCAACAATTTGTGGTAAAATAAGGTCCAATGATGGGACTAAATGGGAGGCAACTTGACAATTTAAAAATCAAAGTGGGCTAGGTTTCACAACTTAGAAAAAGGTGGTAGATTTGGTGTCAAATCAAGAACTAAATATGGGAACTAAAAAAGGTAACTAAACTAATTAAACTAACCAACTTTCTTATGTCATTTGGTTCGCCAAAAATTCGACCATGCACCTTATTTGGGACATTTTAAATATAACATTAGGGAAAATAAATCATGGCTAGTTAAATTCCCAAAAAGGTTATTCCTATGAACACTTCCATAAACATTAAATATTCAAACACCACGAATATAAAAGAAATGGCACATAATTTACACTCACATAACTATGGATCTTCTTGGAGATATTTTTCCCAAGAATCCACATTTGTTGCATGCCAAAATAAAATAATTTTTTTTAGTACGTATAGCTAGGTTAAAGAGTTTTATGGGGGTTACACTCTCCCCTCTTCCCCCATCTCTCTCACTCCCTCTCTATATCCCTCTCTCCATCTCTCTCTTCCTCCCTCTCCCTCTTTATCCCTCTGCCCTACCCTCTCTCACTCTGTATCACCCTCTCTCTCCCTCCTCTTACTCTACCTTTATCTCTCTCTCCCTCTCTTACTCTTTATCACCCTCTCTCTCTCTCTCTTTCTCTCTCCCCATCTCTCCCTCTCTACTCTTTATCCCTCTACCTTTATTTCTCTCTCCCTCTCTCTCCCTCTCTCTCTCTCCCTCTCTCCATCTCTCTCTTCCTCTCTCTCCCTCTCATCCGAACTCCTTCTCTCTCCTTCTTCTTCTCCCTCCCTTTCTCCCTCTCTCTTGCTTACTCTCCCTCTCTCCTCCCTCTCCCTCTCTCTCTTTCTTCCTCTATCTTCCTCTCTATCTCTCTACTCTCTCCTAAAAGGGGGAGAGAGAAGGAGAGAGTGGGAGCGGGAGAGATTGGGAGAGAAAGAAGGAGACAGAGATAGGGAAAGAGTGAGGGAGAGAGAAAAGGAGTGAGTGAGAGAGAGAGAGGGAGAGAGTAAGGGAGAGGAAGAGAAAAGAAAGAGAAGAATAGTATGAAAAGAGATAGAGAGAGAGAGAGAGGGAGGGAAAGGGAGAAGGAGAGAAAAGGAGAGAGATAGAGAGTGGAGAGAGAGAGAGCGGATAGAAAAAGAGGGAGGGGGAGAAAGCTATAGAAGGAGGAGAGAGAAAGGGACATAAAGAGAAAGGGAGAGAAAGAGAGAGTTGGAGAAAGAAGGAATGGAGGAATGAGAGAGGCAGAGAGAGATAGATCGAGAAAGCGGAAAAAGAAGAGGGAGAGAGGGTGGGAGAAAAAGAGAAAGAGTGAGCAATAGAGAGTAAGGGAGAGAGAGGGAGAGGAAAACAAAGATGAAGAACTAGAAAGAGGGATAGGAAGAGAGAGAGAGGGACAGAGAGAGTGAGGGAGAAAAGGTGAAAGAGAGGGGGAGAGAGACAGGGGAAAATAGGGGGATAGAGAGAAAGAAAGGAGAGGCGAGAGATGGAGAGAGAAAGGGAGATGGAGTGAGAGAGATAGTTAGGAGGAGAGGGATAAAGAGAAAGAAAGAGAGGGAGGGAGAATGAGAGGGGAGAGGGGGAGAGAGAGGAAAAGAAATAGGGAAAGAGAGGGAAAAGAGGGAAAATAAAGGGAAGGGAGGAGAGAGTAAGAGAGAGGGAGAGAGGGAGAGAGAGAGATATAGAGGGAGGGAGAAAGAGAGGAGGAGATGGATAGGGAAAGAGAGAGTGAAAGAGGGAAGGAGTAAGAGAGGGGAGAGGGAGAGAACAAGAGGTAGAGAGGGGGTGGAAAGTGAGAGGAAGAGGGTGAGGGGGAAAGGAGAGGGGGAGAGGGTGAGAGAAAGGGAATGCAAAAGGAAGAGAGATAAAGAGGAGATGGAGAGAGAGGGGGAGAGTGGGAGAGCGAGTGAAAAAGAGAGAGAAATAGAGGAAAGAATATGGAGAGGGAGGGGGAGAGAGAGGAAGGGAGGGAATGAAGAAAGAGAGAGATGGGAGAATGAGAGGGAGAAGAGAAAGGGAGCAAGGGAATGAGAGAGGGAAAGTGAGAGGGAAAGAGAGAGGGAGAGGAAGAGGTAGTGAGAGAGAAAGGAGGGAGAAGGGGAGTGAGGTAGAGAAAGGGAGAGAGAGAGAATCGGAGAGATAGAGAGGGGGAGTGAGGTAGAGAAAGGGAGAGAGAGAGAGAATCAGAGAGATAGAGAGGGGGAGTGAGAGAGGCAGGGGAAGAGAATGAGGAAGGAAAGGAGAGATGGGAAGAGAGTGGGAGAGAGAGGAGATGAGAGTAGTAGAGAGATAGAGGGAGTGTGTTAAGGAGAGAGAGGGATCCAGGGAGAGAAAAGGAGAGAGTAGAGATAGAGAGAGGGAGAGGGAAAGGGGAGAGGGAGAGATGAAAAGAGAGGAAGAGAGAGAGGGAGAGAGGGAGGAGAAAGAGAAAGCGAGGGAGGGAGGCGAGAAAGAGAGAGTGAGCGAGAAAGAGAGTAGGAGAGAGAGAAATGGAGTAGGGGAAAGAGGTAAAGGAGAGAGAGAGGGAGAAAGTGAGAGGGAAGGAGAGAGAGGGGGAGAAGGAGTGAGAGTGAGGGAGAGGGGGAGAAAGAGATAATGGAGAGAGATAGAAAGAGAGAGAAAATGAGTGAAGTGAGAGAAAGAGTGTGAGAGAGAGAGGTATGGAGAGAAAAAGAGGGAGGGAGGGAGAGGAGAGAGGGAGAGAGGGATGAAGAAGGAGAGAGAAAGGGAAAGAGAGATATGGAGAGAGGGAAAGGGAGGGAGAGAGAGTGAGAGAAAAGGAGAGAGGGAGAGAGAAGGAGAATGATAAAGAGATAAAGAGGGTGAAAGGGAGGGAGAGAGAAAGAGTGAGGGGGAACATAGAGAGAGAGAAAGGGAGAAGTGAGAGAGGGGGAAAGGGGGAGAGAGAGGGAAATAGGGAGAGGGAGTGAGAGGGAGAAGCACAGGGAGAGAAAGAGCAGGGAGCATCGGAGAGGGTGAAAAAGTTAGAGGGAGAGAAAGTGAGGGAGAGAGGCAAAAGGAGAGGAAGAGTAATAGAGAAGGGAAAAGAGAGAGGGAAAGATGGAGAGAAAAAAGGAGGGAGAAAGATGAAGAGGGAGAGAGCAAGAGGGAGATAGGGTGAGAGAAGGAGTTGGAGAGAGAGAGGGATAGATAGTAAGAGACAAAGGAAGATAGGGAAAAGCAAATAGAGAGAGAGGGAGGAAAAGGGAGAGATAGGGAGGAAAATAAAGGGAGAGAGGGAAAGAGAGTGGGAGAGAGAGAGAGAGATGGAGAAGGTTAGAGAGAGTGATAAAGAGAGATGGAGGGAGAGAGAGTAAGAGACAGAGGGAAAGAGAGAGTGAGAGAGAGGGAGAGAGTGGGAGAGAGAGAGGGAATGAGGGAGAGAGAGGGTGGGGGAAAGAGGGAAAGAGGGGGAGGAGGGGTAGAGATAGAGAAAGGGGAAGGGGGAGAGATAGAGAGAGGGGAAGAAGAGAGTGAGAGAGGGAGAGCTAGGGAAAGAGAGAGGGTGAGGGAGAGGGAGAGGGAGAGGGAGAGGGAGAGATAGAGAGGTAGAGAGGGAGAGGGAGAGACAAAGAGAGGGAGGGATAGGGGGAAAGAGAGAGAGAGGGGGTATGAGAGAGGAAGAGACAAAGGGGCAGAGGGGGAAAGATAGAAGGGGGAGAGAGGGAGAGAGAGGGAGAGTGAGAGTGAGGGAGAGAGAGGAAGAAAGAAAGCGAGATAGAGAGTGGGAAAGAGGGAGAGGGCGGAGAGAAAAGGAGGGAGTTATAGATAGTAGGAGAGAGAAAGAGAGAGAAAGAGAGAGAAATAGAGTGAGAAATAGAGAGAAAGAATAGAGAGAGATAAAGAGAGAGAAGGAGAGGGAGTGAGAGGTAGAGAGGAATAGAGAGGAAGCGAGAGGGAGAAAGACTAAGAATGGTTGAGGGATAGATAGAGAGGGAGAGAGAGTGGGGGAGGGAAAAGAGGAGAGAGGGAGAGAGAATGGGAGGGAGAGAGAGGAGAGAGGGAAAAAGAGAGAAAAGGGAGAGAGAGAGAGACGGGTATAAGAAGATATAGAGAGGGAAAGAGGGAGAGAGAAAGAATAGAGAGAGATAAAGAGAGAGAAGGAGAGGGAGTGAGAGGTAGAGAGGAATAGAGAGGAAGCAAGAGGGAGAAAGAATAAGAATGGTTGAGAGATAGATAGAGAGGGAAAGAGAGCAGGGGGAGGGAAAGGAGGAGAGAGGGAGAGAGAATGGGAGGGAGAGATAGGAGAGAGGGAAAAAGAGAGAAAAGGAAGAGAGAGAGAGAGAGGGGGATAGGAAGATATAGAGAGGAAAAGAGGGAGAGAGAGGGAGAGAGGGGGAAGAAGGAGAGAGAGAGATAGAGGGAGAGGAAGAGAGGGAGAGAGAGGGAGGGAGGGGATAGAGAAGGAAAGAAAGGGAGAGGTAGAGAGAGGGAGAAAGATGGAGGGAAGGATAGAGGGAGTGACAGATAGGATAAGAGAAAGAGAGAGGAAGAGAGGGGGAAATAGAGAGAAAGGGAGAAGGAGAGAGAGTGTGAGAGACTAGGTGGGAGAGAGAGAGGGAGAAAAGGGGAGAGGGAGAGAGAGGGAGAGAGGGAGAGAGAGTGAGAGATAGGGTGGGAGAGAGAGAGGAGAGGGAGAGATAGTGGGTGGGAGGGAGATAGAGGGTTGAGGGAGAGAGCTAGATTATGAGAAGGAGAGAAGGGAAAAATGAGAGAGAGTCGAGGGAAGAGAGAGAAGACGGATGGGTAGAAGAGAGAGGGAAAGAGAGGGGGAATAGATAAGGGGAAGGAGGGAGAAAGAGGTCGAGACAGAGAAAGGGAAAAAGGGTAAGGGGGAGAGAGAGGGAGGTCTAGAGAGAAAAGGAAAGAGTAAGAGGGATTATGAGAGAGAGGAGAGAAGGAGCGTGAGAAAAAGAGAGAGAAAGAGAGAGAAGGAGAGGAAGTGAGAGGAATAGAGAGGGGGAGAGAGGAAGAAAGACTAAGAATGAGAGAGGGACAACGACGGAGTGGGAGGAGGGAAAAGGGGAGAGAGGGAGAGAGGAAGGGAGAGATAGAGGGAGTGAGAGGGAGAGCCGAGAGAGGGAGAGAGGGAGTGAGAGGGAGAGATGAGAGAGGGAGAGAGGGAGGGAAATAGAGTGAGGGAGAGAGTAAGAGAAAGGTATAATGTAAGGTATAGAAAGGGAAATGGGGAGAAAGAGAGGTAGAGAGAGATATAAAGATGTAGGAGAGGGAGAGAGAGGGAGGGAGGGAAAAAAGGAGAAGGGAAGAGAAAAAGGGAGAGAGAGAGAGGAAGAGAGAGGGAGAGAAAGTGGGAGGGAGGGGGAGAGAGGGGAGAATGAGATGGGGTAGAAGGGAGAGGGATGAGGGGGAGAGAGGGAGAGAGATGGAGGGAAGGATAGAGAGTGTGAGAGATAGGGTTGGAAAGAGGGATAGGAAGAGAGAGGGAAAAGAGTGGAAAGGTGGAGGAGAGAGTGGGAGATAGAGAGATAAAAAGAGAGTGTGAGAGACTAGGCAGAAGAGAGAGAGGGATAGATAGTGAGAGGAAAGGATAGAGGGAAGGAGGGAGAGAGGGAGAGAGTTAGAGGGAGAGAAGGGGAAAGAGAGAGGGAAAGGGGAGAGAGAGGGAAGAACATGTTAGTGGGAGAGAGAGAGTGAGGGAGAACGTGAGATAGAGGGGGTAGAGTGAGAGGGATAGGGAGAGGGGGCAGAGAGAGGAAAATGGTTAAGAGGATGGAGAGAGGGAATAAGGTAGAGGGAGAGAGTGAGGGTAGTGTGAGACAGAGTAGGAGAGGGAGGGAGGTAGATAGAGGGTGAAAGGGATAGTGATAGCAATAAGGAATGAGGTAGATGGATATGGAGAGAGACGGATAGAGGGAGGGAGAGAAAGGGAAAGAGAGGGGGAGGGAGAACAAGAGAGGGAGAGAAAGAGAGAGAGGAGTGGTTTAGAGAGAGGGATAGAGGGTGGTGATACAGTGAGGGAGAGAGAGGGAAATAGGGAGAGAAGTAGTAAGAGAGATAAAAAGATAGGAGGAGTGAGATAGAGTGTGTGAGAAAAGGAGTGAGAAGGGAAAGATAGAGGGAGAGGGTGAGAGAAGGAGACGAGGGATGGCGAGAGAGATTATGAGAGAGAGGGGGAGATAGTGAGAGGGAAAGAAGGTAAGGGGGAAATAGAGGGAGTGAGAGAGAGAGGAAAGAGGGAGAAAAAGAAAGGAAGAGAAGGAGAGACATTGAGAGTGAGAGGCGAGAGAGGGATAGAGAGGGAGATAGAGAGAAAAAGGTTAAGAGAGAGGGAGTAGGAGAGGGATAGAGAGAGAGAGGGAGAGAGGAAAGGGAAATAGTACGAGTGAGAGGGAGAGAGGGAGAGAGGAAGAGAGGGAGGGAAAAGGGAGAGGGAGGGAAAAAGGGAGAGGGAGAGATTAAGAGAAAGGTAGAATGAGAGATAAAAAGAGGGAAAGAGGGAGATGGATAAGGTGGAAGGGGGAGAGAGAGGGAGAGATAAGGAAATGCGAGAGAGAGGGAAAGGAAGAGGGAGAGAGAGTGGGAGGGAAAGATAGAAAGAGAGAAAGAATGATAAAGAGATGGTGAGAGTGAGAGGGAGAGGGAGAGGGAGAGGGAATGAGAGAGGAAAGGAGAGAGTGGAGAGAGAGAGGAAAAGAGAGGGAGAGAGAGGGAGAGATGGAAATGAGAAGGAGAAAAAGAGAGAGAGAAAGGGGGAGAGGGAAGGAGATAGAGTGAGAGAAAGGGAGAGTAGGAGAGAGGTAGCCAAAGGGGAGAGACGAGAGAGAGGGAAAGAGTAAGAGGGAGAGGGAGTGAGAGAGAGAATGAGAGAGGAAATGAGAGAGTGGGAGAGAGAGGGAGAGATGGAGAGGGAGAGGAAATGGAGAAAAGGGAAAAAGAAAGAGGGAGAGGGAAGGTGATGGAGAGTGAGGGAAAAGGAGAGTAGGAGAGTTGTAGCCAGAGAGGGAGAGACAGAGAGAGGGAAAGAGTAAAAGGGAGAGGGAGTGAGAGAGAGAAGGAGAGAGGGAGAGGGAAAGAAGAAAAAGAGGGAGAGATAGGGGGAGAGAGAGTAGGTGAGCGAGGGATAAAGAATAAGAAAAGGAGTGTAGGAGAGAGAGAGATAGAAGGAGAGGAAGAGGAGGAAATGGAGAGAGGGATACAGAATGGAGGGAGAGATGGATAGAGGAAGAGATAACGAGGGAGAGAAAGAGATATTGAAAGGGAGAAAAAGAGATGGAAGAGAGAGGGAAAGAGATGGAGGGTGGGGGAGTGATTGAGGAAGGGAGAGGGAGGGAAGAGAGAGAGATAAAAGGAAAAAGAATGGGTGAGAGAGAGGGAGAGAGAGATAAAGAGGGTAAGAGATGGAGGGGGGCTAAGAGAGAGGGAAAGAGATAAAGGGAGAGAGGGAGAGGGAGGAAGGGATAGAGAAGGAGAGGGAAGGAGCGAGAAAGAAGGAGAAGAAGAGGGACAGAGAGAGGAAGAACGAAAAGAGGAGGGAGGGAGGGAAAGAAGAGTGAGGGGAGAGAGAGAGAGAGAGAAGTAGAGGGAGGTAGGCTAAGAGGAAGAGAGGGATATAGATGGAGGGAGGGAGAGAGAGAAGGTTGAAGAGAAAGTGAGTGAAGGAGAGAATGAGTGGGAGAGAGGAAGAAAGAGGGAAAGAGAGGTAGAGAGAGGGAGAGGGAGGTAGAGAGGAAGAGAGTGAGATTGAGAGATGAAGAGGAAGAGGAAGAGTGAGATACAAGAGATGTCTTTTATTCTTGATACATTCCCAACATATCTAGGAGTCTATTAAGTCACATGCATAAGTTTAAGCATTCACATAATAAAAGAAATTAATTAATCCTCCTAGAGAATTGGATAGTCATGATGCCTTGTTAGAGGCCAATCTTAATTTATGTATCAAGAGATAAAAGAGGTGTCTTTTATTCTTGATATCTTTGCAAACATATGTAGGAGCCAATTGAGTCATATGCATAAGTTTAAGCATTTACATAATAAAAGAGAAGTAAGAATTTTTAAAAGGTTTCTAATTTTGAAACTTTCCTATTTTGGAAAAAGTTTCTTAAAATGAAAAGTTTCCTAAAATGAAAATTTTTCTAAAATAGAAGTTTCCTAAAATAGAAAATTTTCTCTTTTAGAAATCAATTTCTTAGTTTGGAAGTCAATTCCAAATTTAGAAGTAAGTTATCTAAAAAGAAAATTAATTTTCTAATTTAGGTTTGAGGGTAATTTGGAAAATTATTTCTTAATGTTGGCATCCTAAAAATATCTAACCTAATTTATTTGGATACTCCAAATTAATTAGTAATTAATTAGATCAAAAGAGTTTGGCTCAATAGGTTTAATTTAAAAGCTATAAGATATTTTGGTAGGAGGATAAATATGAACCTTATTGGATAAGGATGAAGATGTAAAAGGATAAGATAAAAAAGCCCACATGCATTACAACTCATAATCCTTTTTGGGACTTAATATCTCCACTTCCTTGTCCTTGGAGGACAGGGAAGACACTCCCCCTTTAAATGGAAATGGATGAACGACAAAGAGAGAGTTAGTGCTAGGGCATATGTGGCTTAAAGTAAAATAATAAGAAAATAGTTTTCTCTTCCCTTACACATGCCACCTCTCTCCCTCTCTCATAGGATTTTCACAAAATAATCCCCGAATAACTTTCTAAAGAGAAAATATTAAACAAGTCAAAAAATGATGGAGCTAGCACTCGTAACGTTTGGGTGCTTCTTGTGTGGGTGCTAAGACAATGTGGATTACCGACGGAGGCTAGACATTTGGATGACTCCTTTTCTATAATGGTTAAAACCTATGCTACAAGAGATAATCTTTTACTCATGTTTTAATTCATATATGTATGATTAGTTGATTTAACGACTTGATCTTAAGAGCCTTAAATGAAGGAAAATTCTTTTTTCTATTATGCAACTCATAGGATGCATGATCCTTCAATTGGCATCAAAGCCTCTCGTTGAATCTTTAATTATATGCTTTATTAATTATGATTAATTGCATGAATTATCAATTCTTGATTTTAAATCTAATATTTTGGTATTTTATATGTCTTTAAAACTAATTTTTAGGCTTTAAAAGAGTAGGGTCTGCGAGGCCAACATTGAACATTAGTGCTTATGCACGTAGTAAGGAGGTAGGGCTGGTCGTATGTTACGAAAAGATCGGCTCGGCTTGTCGTGTGCTAGGCATGCAACATGATAGGCACTCGGCCGTACTAGTCGCATGCTTGATGTGTGTGACAAGCCAAACGTGCCTAATGCATGCTAGGCTTCTTAGAAGACAAGTCGCACACTAGAAGTGTAATCGGCCGCCCATGCTAGGCCTTATGGTAGGTCAATTATGTGCTAGGTGTGGGATAGGCCGGTAGTCGCTAGGCCGCTTACATGCCTTACATGTGATCGGGCTAATTGCACACAAGGCACATGACATGCTAGGTGTAACTTATGCACATCGAGATTTTTTGGCAAGCTAGTCGCACGTTAGGCACACGACAAGACAAACATATGTTGGGCATGCGCTAAGCACGTGCAAGCATACGTTAGGCATGCACATGGGTGAGGCCTACCTAGGCCAAGTGCACATGTGTAATAGGTAGTAATTCAAGCATGTACGTGCCCCAAGTAGTAGGCCAAGCACATGAGCGCACTAGGCTAATTAGCATCGAGCCACCGCATAGCTTGGCCAATTGCCCAACCAAGGCTAGTGCGAGGCACTAGCTAGTGGCCGGTACTAGGCCGTGCACGAGCAAGCATGTCGAGCTAATGGCGGCTATCGGCTAATGCTAGACACTAGCCGCCTAGGGCATGATAGCTCATGGGACCTCAAGGCCCAAAAGCCCATTGGTCCAAAGTGAGTCAAATGCTCGAAAAGCCTTAAAATTAAAATTTAGAGAAATTTTAATAATTTTATAAAATGAAAAAAATGTAGATTTATAATTATGATTAAAATGAAATGTGTTTCATTAGTATGTCTTGTATCAATGTGATTGAAGTATGGGTGAATGATATGGATGAGTTAACCTAGTTTATGAGAATGAATGTTTGTAATTTTTTAAGATAAATAGAGTCCGCATGTCTTACCTTCTCTATCATTCTATTGTATTTTTGTTCTCATCTTACTCTCTTCAAATATAACTCAAGGTTTTTTTATTCAAACAAATGTAAAAGTAGAAGATAGGATATTAGAATAGATGTAAGGAGAAAAAGCCAAGAAGTGAAGACAATCTTGAAGAATTTATAATAATTTTTCACCTAGGTATTTAACCCACTAGTGCCCTTGTTGCTTGAGCGGGCTAGTATTAGAGATCCATTACCATTAATCGATCATTGAACTCTGCTTGAGATGTATGCTTTTATTTTGTAATTGTTAATATGCATAATATGATTAATGTGATTAATGACTAGTATGCATGCTAGGATGAGACCTACCATATTAAATTCTTCAAAATTAATATCAAGTTAATTATCTTCTAAGGTTATGAGGAGAGAACTATCTTAGATGTTGTTGGCTTGTTGAGATAACTCAAGGTTACTTCTTCATTGAGGGAATCAACTCATGGGCCATGCGATAACCCCAAATGTTTAGGTCCAATTTAAAATCGAGTTATTAGGTTATTTGAGATAACTCAAGATCTAATAGATTTTTAGGCAAAGATTGGTATTCACATAAAATGCAAGATGACAAAGAGTTGTTATTCCAATGAGATTAGGAGTTGCATTAGATGCAATTGGTAAGGAGTTACCTACCCACTCCTTCATGTATGACTTGTTGAGATAACTCAAGGTTAATGCATGTTAGAAGATGGGATCCTAAACCCATTAAAGAAAAAAAATTGAAACGTTTTCTTGGGTCCTATATTGAAAGTTATTAAAGAAAATAATGGGTGCAAACATAGATTTTATTTCTTTAATTTATGTTTCATTTTATTTATGCAAATCAATTAACCAAGCCAAATGCTTTTCTATCATATCAAGGTTGTTTCTCATTATGACTAGTAATACATCGATGCAATCGATGATTAACAAAAGTGATGCCTTAAGTGACACAAACTTTCTTGACTGAAAAATTAATCGGATGAATGTACTTCATCATGAAAAAATGCTTTATGCGATAGATGATAAGGAGTACCATGAAGAGGTGCAAAAGAAGAGTTCTAATAACACCTCAAGTATTTATGTTGTTGAAGTAAGCTTTTCTACTTCTAGTCCCATATCATGGGTACTTGATACTAGATGTTGTGCACATATTTGCACGAATTTGAAAGGAGTAAAAGAAGCAAGAAAAACTATTTTAGATAAGGTTGACTCGCCATACGTAATGGTTCAAGAGTTATACCATTAATTGTAGACACCTATGAGCTAGCACTACCATCTAGACTTGTGCTTACACTCGAAACTCGTTATTATATAGCTAATACAACTAGGAATATTATTTTTATTTTTTGTTTGGACCAAGATGGTTTTTCATTTTTATTTAAGAACAAAGCTTGTTTCTTTTATAAAGATGATGTTTTTTATGGAAATGTTGATATAAATAATGTCTTATATGTTTTAAACATAGACACACCGATATATAACATAAATTCAAAACGACTCAAAACAAATGATCTAAACAAAACTTATATGTGGCATTGTTGACTTGGACATATAAACAAGAATCGCATATCCAAACTACATAAAAATCGATATTTAGAATCATTTGATTATGAATCTTAAAATGTTTGCTAATCCTATCTACTTGCCAAAATGACAAAGTTCCTTTTTAGTGGAAAATAGAAGGAGCTACCGATTTGTTAGGCCTCATACATAGTGATTTATATGGGCCCATGTCCTCAAAAGCTAGAGTGAATATGATTTCTCATAACGTTTATGAATGAGAGATCGTATTTTGGTTATGTATAATTGATGAGGCATAAATCAAAAGCATTTGAGAAGTTCAAAGAATTAAGGTTTAAAGTCGAGAAACAAATAGATCGAAGTATTAAGGCTCTTTAATCCGATCAAGGTGAAGAATCTTAAGCATTGAATTTTTAGATCACTTAAAAGAGAATGGGATTCTCCTATAATGGACTCCACCTAGAGCACCACAAATGAATGGTGTGCCTCAAAGGAGAAACATAATGTTGTTAAACATAGTCCAAATCATGATGAGTCAGACTAATATCCCTAATTTTTTTTTAGGGATATGAACTCCTTATCATGAAATTTATTTTGAATACGGTTCCAATAAAATCTATTGATTAGACTCCATATGAGTTATGGAAAGGAAAACAAGCAAATTTGTCTTTCCTTAAGATTTAAAGCTCGTAAAGCATACATCAAATGTTTGGACAAAGACAAGCTAGAGCCCAAATCAACAAAGTGTAAATTTGTAGGATGTCCAAAAGAAACAAATGAACATTACTTTTATCAATCACAAAGAACAAAAGGTGTTCGTGACTAAGCATGTTGTATTCCTTGAGAACAAATTTATAAATGCTAGAACTAGTGGGAGGAAAGTTAAACTCGATGAGATTCAAGAAGACTCATAAATCAAGACTCTACTTGAAGAACCCCGAGTGGATAGATTACAATGCATTGTAACTATCTCTCAAATTGATACACAAGAACGTTGTAGGTCTTAAAGGATTTGTCAAGAGCTAGAAGATATGACTTCTTATCTCTACACAAGTAGATGTTTCTGCTATATAAGAAAATGAACCTAATACATATGAAGAGACAATGCTATACATTAACTCTTAAAAATGGCATGAAGCAATGAAATCCGAAATGGAATCCATGTACACTAACTAACTATGGACTTTGGTTGATCTATATAAAGGCATCAAACCTCGTTGAGTGTAAGTAGGTCTTTAAGAGAAAGACTAATATGGATGGATATGTACATACATATAAAGCTAGACTAGTGATAAAAGGCTATCATCAAAAACAAGGTATTGATTATGATGAAACCTTTTCACCAGGATCAATGGCTAAATCCATTTAAATTATGCTTGCAATTGCTACATATCATGATTATGAAATATGGTAGATGGATGTTAAAATCGCTTTCCTTAATAAAAAATTGAACGAGGATGTATACATGACATAGCCTAATGGTTTTGTCACCAAATGATGTGTAAATAAGATTTACAAATTAAAAGATCCATTTATGGACTTAAGCAAACATCTAGGAATTGGAATCAATTCTTTGATGAAATAATCAAAGAGCTTGACTTTTCATAAAATGAAGATAAACCTTATATATACAAGAAGGTTAGTGGGAGCTCAATTTTTTTTTATTATGCTATATATGAACGATATACTACTTATTAGCAACAACACTACTATGCTACAATCCGTAAAAGATTGGTTATCCAAAAATTTCTCTAGAGAGGTAGCTTACATTATAGAATCAAGATCTATAGAGATAGATCATAAAGAATGTTAGGGCTCTCCGAAAGAGTGTATATTGACAAAATACTAAAGAGGTTTAGTGTGAAAGAATCCAAGAGAGGACTTATTCTAATGTCACATAAAATAAAACTCTCTAAGGTTGAGTGTCCTAACACTCAAAATGAAAGGGAAAGGATGAATCATATTCCCTACGTGTCAACCATAGGATCCATTATGTATGCCATGTTATGTATGTAGGGATTCTAAGTAATACAATAGGAATTGATGCAACAAAAATAATGTCATGTAAAAAAAATTGCTTCGAAATGCCATATGATCCATGTAAAAACAACAAAGTCGGAGGATCGGATCATTACCTCTTGTAGCACAAATCATGCCTCTTGTATGAAAGATGGTTAAATCATAAGCATAGATCTATGAACTTCACCTCTATTGATATCAACACGAAAGACTTAATCACCAAAACAATTTTGGAATGGAGAATCACCACAAGTCAAAGTGTTGGCTAGGAGTTGTGGTGTTTGAAGGCTAGATCACTTTTCCACTCAAGGTGGTTAGGGTTCCTATTAATGCTCTCGTGGTTTCTTTCTCACTATCACTCTTATATATATATATATATATATATATATATATATATGCTTATTGTATTTCATAAAAATCATAATATACGTGAGGCATAGTTCCATTAGGAAACTAATTTCCTAACCCTAAAAGAGAAAAAATATAAGCAGATTATTTTGACAGATTAATATCCAACAATCTTGGACTTGACTTCATTAAGCCTATTTTATATATCTTAATCGAACCAACCCATCAAGTATAATTAAATACTATAATCTAGATTGTATCTTAATCTCACTAACCATCTTAACCTAACTAGGAATCCTAATCCAATTAGAAGTCTTAACTCGATTAGAAATCCTAATTCAATTAGGAATCTTAATCCGACTTTGAATCCTAATCCAATTAGGACTTCTAGTCATACTTCAATTATGAGTCGCTCTTTGTGTGTGACCTTATAGGTTCTTATTACATCGGTAGTGATCTTAAAATCATAATTTAGACTCACAAATAGTGAGTGGCATCTAGTAATGCATTAGTACTACCTAAGTAATTAGAATATTTGTGATTCAACATAACCTTATCCGTGACATATGTTACCATATAGTCTAGATTAAACATGAGACATGGAATATAGAATGTGTCATCCTCATATAGTTTAATCTTAGCATTTCTTGATCCATGAGTTGACTACTCTTAACAAATGAGATTGATATCTCATATCAATTCATTTAAGCATGGCTATGCATTTCATAATCTCACTCAATCAAAGGGCCTAGACATATCACTCTTGTTATATAAGAGGGGCAAATCCTATCTATATCACTAACATCCCTCTACATGATTTGTGGTATATCCAATAACCAACTTTAAAGTCCATCCTATTACAGATGACGTTTGATGATATCAAAATATATGACTTTTCATGTAGGGAATTGTATTAATTTTAAGTCGAAGGATCACATACACCATAGTCATAATAAGAAAAAATTATGAAACTCATATAACGATCCATATTGTGATCTTATGGCGAGTCAATCTAGTACATGTTCTTCAACATCTACCCATATGTTGACTTGATATCTCATATCCATAACACATTATTATTAGTCAATACCATACCAGTCTTTAAGCTTTATTGTCATCCTTTCAATATATCCACAATAAAACACTAGACTAGGGACATTTAAGAATATTGATATTCTAGGGACTTTATCATGTTCATTTAATAAAACAAAGAAATAAATAAACATAATAAATGGAATGCCTTATATATATATAATAATAATAATAATAATAATAATAATAATAACAACAACAACATGATAAGTGTATGCTAGTACAATGAAACCATGATTGGCTTCTAGGACATTCACTAACAACTTCTCACTTGCACTAGAGCCAATCACCCATGTATCTAATACCCAATGATGTAACATGGCTATTATGCTTCTCTTATGTCGGAGGGGTTATAATTGGGTCTATAACATATCTTCACATCTACTCTATTGATTATTTCTAAAATGAGATGGAAGAACCAAATTATATGTTTGGATCGTTGGTGAGATTTAGGTTTCTTAGCTTGTGTAATAGCTCTACTGTTGTCATAATAAAGGTCAATTAGATTTGTAATATTAGGAACAACATCAAGTTCAACAATGAACTTCTTGATCCAAACTCCCTTCTTAACTACATTTGAAGTAGCTATATACTCAGCTTCTATTGTAGAATCGATAACTATCTCTTGCTTTGAACGCTTTTAGCTAACGAAGCACCACCATTAAGGAAAAACATAAAACCTAATTGCAATTTGAAATCAACCTTTTCTATTTTGAAATAGCAACAACATAACTTTTTACAACTAGCTCTTCAGAACCTCCATATACTAAGAATAAATATTTAGTTCTATTGAGGTACTTCATAATTCTCGATAGCAATCCAGCTTACTCTCATTAGGATCAAAATGGTATCTACTAATCATGCTCAAAGCACATGAGACATCGGGACGAGTATATATCATGGCATACATGATTGATCCGATTGTAGAAGAAAATGTTATCTTACTCATATGATCTCTTTCTTCTTATGTGGAAGGGCATTGAGCCTTAGAAAGATGTATACCATAGGACATAGGTAGAAATCCTTTATTGGACTCATTCATGATAAATCATTTTAGCACCTTATCAATGTATGTACTCCGACTTAGGCTAAGTAATTTCTTTGACCTATGTCTATAGATTTTGATGCGCAAAATATAGGTAGCTTCACCTAAGTCCTTTATGAAGAAATAATTTCCTAACCAAGTCTTTACAGATTGTACATTGGGTATATCATTTTCAATGAGTAGTATGTCATCTATATGCAATACCAAGAGCACAATTGTGCTCCCACTAACCTTCTTGTAAACACAAGGTTCCTCCTCATTCTTAATGAAACAAAAATCTTTGATTACATCATCAAAATGAAGATTCTAGCTTCAAGAAGCTTGCTTTAATCGAAATTATTTGATAGTCTTTCTTTGATGAAGGGGCAAAGCATAATCAACTTGAATTCAAGATAACTATTTGAAATCTTAATGAAAAAAAATAAGGAGTAAGAGAGAGAAAAAAGGGAGAAGCAAAAGGTGAGTGAGAGAGGGAGAGGGAGAGAGAGAGGGTGAGGGAGTGAGGAAGAGCAAGAATGAGAGGGAGAGAGGTAGATAAATTAGGGGAGAGAGAGGGATAGAGTGAAAGAGGGAGAATGAAAGAGGTAGATGGATAAGAAGAGAGAGGGATAAAAAAGGAGAGAGGTAGAGAGGGACAGAAAGAGAGAGAGAAGAGGAGGGAGAGATTGAGAGAGAGGTTGGGGATGGAGAAGTAGAAGGAGGGAGGGAGAGGGAGAGGGAGAGAGAGGGGGAGAGAGAGAAAAAAGGAGAGAGGGAGAGAGAAAGAGAGGAAGAGGAAGAGAGGGGAAGAGAGAGAGAGAAAGAGAGGGAGAAAGAGGGAGGGAAGGAGAGAAAGAGGAAGAGAGAGGGAGAAAGAGAGAGGGAGAGAGGGAGAGATAAAGAAGGAGAGAGAGAGTGGAAGGAGAAGGGTAGAGAGAGGGAGAGATAAAGAAGGAGAGATGGACAGGGAGGGATAAGAAGGTGGTAAAAGGATGGAGTGAGAGAGGAAGAAAGGAAGAGAGATGTAGAGAGGGAGGGAGAGGGAGAGAGTGAGTGATATAGAGAGGGAGAGAAAGGGAGAGAGCGAAGAGAGAGGGACATTGAGAGAAAGGGAGGGAAGGAGAGAGATAGAAAGAAAGAGGGTATGAAATAGAGATAGAGAGAGGGAGAGAGAGACAAAGAGGGAGAGGGAGACAGAGAGCGAGGATAGAGTGAGAAGGAGAGAGAGAGGGAGGGAAAAGAGAGATGGAGACAGATATGGAGAGGAAGGGGGAGAGAGGGAAGGAAGAAGGGGAGAGGGGAAAGAAAAAGGGAGAGAGAGAGAGAAAGAAAAAGGTGACAGAGAGGAAGAGAGGAGAGAGATAAAGAGAAAGAGAGAGAGAGTGTGGAAGAGAGGGAGAAAGAGAGAAGGAGAAAGAGACGGAGAGAGGGGAGGGAGGAAGAAAGAGAAGGAGAGAGGGAAAGAGAGAGAAAGGGGAGCATGAAGTGAGTGAGAGGTAGAGAGGGAGAGATGGTGGTAGAGAGGGAGAGAGAGAGAAGAGGTGAGAAAGGGAGAGCCATCCCTCTCCCTCTCTAACCTTTTTTCTCTCTCCCTTACTTCCTCTCCCTCACTCTTCTTCCCTAATTCTCCATCATTCTCTCTCCTTCACTCTCTCTTCCTCTCGTTCTTCCTTTCCTCGCTCTCCATCTCTCCCCATCTCTTTCTCTTCTTCTCTCTTTCCCTTCCTCATCTCCATCTCTCTCTCACTCTATCCCCCTTTCTCGATCTCTCCCTCTCTCTCCCTCCCTCCCTCCCTCCCCTCTTCCTCTCTCTCCCTATTTATCCCTTCTCTCCTTATCTCATCGCTTTCTATCTCTTCCCTTCTCTCTCTCATGCTCCCTCTTTCTTTCTCTCGCTCCCCCTTCATCTTTCTATCTCATTCTCTCCCTCTCTCTCCCTCTTCCCTTTTTTTCGTTTCTTCCTCTCCACCTCTCCCATGCTCTCCCAATATCTCTCTTATTCTCTCATCCTCCCACCCTCTTTCTCCCTCTCTCTGCCTCTCTCCCCCTCTCCCTCTCCCCTTCTCTCTCCCTATCTCTCTCTTATTCTCTCACCTTCCCACCCTCTCTCTCCCTCTATCTCTTTCTCCCTACCTACCTCATTTCCCCTCTTTTTCCCTCCCTTTTGCTCCCTCTCCTCTCTCTCTCCCACTCCCTTCATCTCTCTCTCCCACTATAGTTAATTAAATCAAGCCTTACGAAAGCTCATAAGAGGTTATATATTTGATAGGCATAAGTTTCGAATGATTGGCCAACCGAGAAGAGGAAGCGATCAAAAAGATTAATACAAAAAGGAAATTCATATGGTAGTCTTAATTTTAGAACCTATCTTACCCGATAGAATAATTACATAATCATTTTTTACTGATAAAACTATCTAGGCAACATGTTTGCATCATCATCCATTATCAATCGATAAATTTTCTATGATTCTTAATTTATTTTTAAATATTATAATTAAGAAAAAGAAATAAGATAGAGGGTAAAAAATAAAACGAGCATAAAAGGTAACTTTTTGGGCAAATTTTAGAGCACGCAAAGGGAAAAAAACCAAGAAAGATAAGTGAAGAAAGTAGCATTTGAGATATGAAAGATGTAATAATCATGAATAAACACTCATAGGAAAGAGGGCATAATCTTTAATGACAACTCCACCTTAGAGAATACACAACCAATGAGTGCAAATGAAGAACAAGAAGGATGTTGTAGCAAAATAATAATAATAATAATAATGAATATAGATTAGTGAAGGAGCACCAATAGAAACACACCCATATCATATAAAATCATGCGATGAAATATAAGCAACATACATAAAAACCGTATTTACATGCAAAGGTGGACAACGAGTCAAAGATTCCCATCCTAAATTTCATCCATAGAAATTGTATTCATATGCAAATGTGCACATAAAAGATTATATATAAAAAATTCTACCTTATCAACAACATGCCCCTAAGAATTTTGATTAGTCCTTAGAGTACATAGTGAAGTCCTTGCTTTAAACACAAAGAAATTTTGATAAGAGATAAGGTCCAAGTATTTAAAACTTAGAGAATTAGATGAGTCGGATAGTGGATCGCTTGTGAGTTGTCTAGAGGCTCAATCTAAAGGAAAATTACCATCCTAAACTATGGTAAACCTAAAAGAGTGAGTACAATGATGTCGAGAAGTAGTGCTTCGGGGGTGCTCGGTGAATAAACCTTGCAAGGCAATCTCTAAGGCGATAGACGAAAAAAAAGCTTGAGATGAAAATAAAGAAGGAAAAGATGCCAATCAAAGCTACATCAAGTTATAAGGTAAATTTTGACCCTTCCATTCATTTTACAACTAACTTTAGTCCTTTTCCTAGTTGGTTGGATAAACCTAAAACGGAATAAATGAAAAAGGAGAAGAATAAGGAGATTCTTGAGCTATTTCGAAAGGTTGAGATTAACATACCTCTCCTGTATATGATCAAAAACGTGCAAAGGTATGCCAAGTTTTTAAAGGACTTATGCACTAATTAGAGGAGACTGAATGTCAATGAAAAGGTAATAATGGGAGAAAATGTCTCAGCCATTTTTCAAAGGAAACTCCCCTAAAATACAAAGATCCGTGTATGTTTACCATACCTTATAAAATTGGCAATGCTAGAATTGAAAAATTCATGTTAGATTTAGGAGCATCTATAAATGTTATGCCATATTCCATTTATGATTCATTAAATCTAGGTCCATTAAAAGAAACTAGAGTTATTATACAATTGGCAAATCATACTAATGCCTACTCCGAAGGGGTAGCTTAAGATGTTCTTATGTTAGTGGATGAGTTTATTTTTCCGACTAATTTCTATATCTAAAAGATGGGTGATGACTCTTCGTACAACCCTACACCCCTCTTGTTAGGAATACCTATCCTAAAGACAACTCGAGAAAATGTCCACATTCTCTCCCCTTTTATCTTCCCTTTTCCCTCTCTCCATCTTTATATCTCTCTCTCTCTCTCTTTATCCCTCTATTACCCTCTCTCCACCCCTCTCTTCCTCTCCCCTACCCCTCTCTCCCTCCCCCTCTCTCCCTCTCTCCCTCTCTATCTCTCGTCTTTCTCCCCATCTCCCTCCACTCCCTCTCACTATCTAACCCTCGTCTCTCTCTCCCTTGTTACACCTCTCCCTCCCTCTCTCCCCTCCCTCTCCTCCTAACTCTCCCTCTATCCGTCTCTCCCTATCCAAATCTCTCTCTCCTAATCCCTATCCCTCTCCACCTCTCGCTTTTTCCCTCTCTCCCTCCCTTCCTCCCATTCTCTCTCTCTCTTCCCCACTCTCATGCTCTATTCCCTCCCTCTATTTATAACATCTCACCCCCTGTCTCCCTCTATTTCTCTCTCCCCTCCCTTCCTCTCTCTCTCTCCCTCTCCAACCCTCACTATATCTCTATCTCTTTCTCTCTCCTTCTTTTCCTCTCTCTAGCTTCTTCCCCCTTTCTCTCTCTCCCTCTCTCTCTTACTATCTCTTCCTCTCGTCTCACCTATCCTTCTCCCTCTCTCACTCTTACTTTCACTATTTTCCTCTTCCTCTCTCCCTCTCCTACCTCCCTTCCTCTCTCCCCCTCTCTCCCTCTTTATCCATCCCTCTCTCCCTCTCTCTCCCTCTCTCTCTTTATCTCGCTCTCTCTTTGTCTCGGTCTCTCCCCTCTCTCTCCCTCCCCCTCTCCCTCTCTCCTTCTCTATCCCTCTCTCTCTCCCTCTCTCTCCCTCTCTATCTCTCTTCCTCTTCTTCTCTCTCCCTATCATTGTTTCTCTCTCCCTTTCTCCCTCTATCTCTTTCTCCTCATCTCCAACTCTTTATCTCCCCTGCTCCCTCACTACCCTCTATCACTCCTCTTTCTATTTTCTCTATCTCCCTCCCTCTCCCCTCTCGCTCTCCTCCTCTTTCACTTTTTATCTCCCTTGCTCCTTCACTACTCAATATCACTCCTCTTTCTATTTTCTCTCTCTCCCTCCATCCCTCAATCCCTCTCCTTTTCTCTCTCCCCCTCTATCTCATCCTTTCCCTCTCTCTCCCTCTCTCCTTTTCTTTCCCTCTCCCCCTCTCTTTGTCTCTCCTCCCTCCTTCACTCAACTTTATATCCCCCTCTCTATTTCATACTCCTTTTTTTGGTCCCCCTCCCTCCCTTTCTCTCACTCCCTCCATCCCTCTCTCTCACCCTTTTTCTCTCCCTCTCCCTCCCTCTCCCTCTCGCCCTCTATCTCATACTATGACTCTCTCTCCCTCTCTCTCATTCACTCCCTCCCTCCCTCCCTCCCTCCCTCTCCTCCCTACCTTTTCCTCTCTCTCTCTCTCTCATATATCTCTCTTTTCCTCTTTTTTCCCTTCTCTCTCTCCCTCCCTACCTTTCTCTCTCTCTCTCAATGTCTCTCTCTCCCCCTTTCCCTCTCCATCTCTTCCTCTCTTTTTTTCTTGCTCTCTCCCTATTCTCTCTCTTTCTCTCTCCCTCTCACTCCCTCCCTTTTTCTCTCCCTCTCCCTCTCCCTCTCCCTCTTGCTCTTTCCCTTTCTCTACCCCTCTTTTTATCTCTCTACCTCTCTCTCTCACTCCCTTTTAACCTTTCTTCCCCTTTCTCTTGCCCTCTCTCCCTACTCTATCTCTCTACCTATCTCCCTCTCTCTCCCTCCCTCCCTTCCTCTCCTTCCCTCTCCTATAACCCTTCTCTCCCTCTTTTACTCTCTCTTTTTCTCTCCCTCCATCCCTCTCTCTCTCCCTCTCACTTCCTCCCAATCTCCTACTCCCTCCCCCTTCCCTCTCTCTCTCTCTCTTGCTCTCTTAGTCTATCCCTCTCTCATCTCTCCATATCTCTCTCCCTTTCCATTTCTCTCCCCCTCCATCTCTATTCCTCGCTCTTTCTCCCTCTCTCTCTCACCCTATCTTCTTCTCTCTTCTCTCTCTTCCTCCCTCTCGCACTCTACATGTCCTCCTCTCTTCCTCTCTCTATTTCTCTCTCCCTCTCCCTCTCTCTTTTTCTCGATCACTCTCTCTCACTCTTCACCTTCCTCCTTGACTCCTTTTCTCTACCTCTTTCCCTCCTTCTCTTTCTATCTCTCCCTCCCTCCCTCTCTCTCTCTCTCTCAATTCTCCTTTCATCTTTCCCTCCCTCCACTCTTTCTCACTATCTCCCTTTTGGTCTATCTCTTTCCCTCTCTTTTCCTCACTATCTATCCCTTTCTCTCTCTCCCTCTCCCACTCCTTGCCCTCTCCATCTCTCCCCTCTCTCCCTCTACTCTCCCTCCATCCCCTTTATTTTTTGTTGCCTCTCTCTCTCCCCCACTCTCTCTACCCCTCTCTCTCCCTCTCTTTATCTATTTCCCTCCCTCTCTCACTCCCTCTCAACCTCCTTCTCTCCCACCCTCTCCTTCTCTCCCCTCCCTCTTTATCTTACCCTTTTTCTCTCTCCCTATCTCCCTCTTACTCCCTCTCTCATGCCCCTTCTCTCCCTCCCTTCCTCTCTCCTTCTCTCTCCCTCCCTCCCTTTATCTTTTGCTCTCACTTCCTCTAATCTCCTTCTCCCTACCCCTCTCTCTTCATCTCTTCCTCTCTCTATCTCTCCCCTCTCTCTCCATCTCTCTCTATCCCACCTCTATTTCTCTCCTTAGCCATCTTTATTCCCTTCTCTTTCTCCCACTCTTCCTATCTTACTACATCTCATTCTACCTCTCTCCTCACCCTCTTATTTTCTCTCTTTCCCTCTCTCTCCCGCTCTATACTCTCTTCCTCTTTCCCTCTCTCTCCTTCTCTATACTCTCTTCCTCTTTCCCTCTCTCTTCCTCTCTTTCTTCCTCCCTCTCACACTCTCCCTCCCCTCACTCTTCATCTCCTTATTTCTCTCTCTCCCACTCTCCCTTCCTTCCCTCACTCCCTCACTCTCTCCCTCTCTCCTACCCTCCCACTCTCCCTCCCCCTCTCTATCTCTCCCTCCCTCCCACTCTCCCTCTCTCTCTATCTACCTCTCACACTCTCTCCCATTCTCCCTCCATCCGTCGCGCCCTCATTTTTTCTCTCTCTTCCTCCTTTTTCTCCCTTGCTCCCCTTTTTTCTCTCCCTCCCTCTCTCTCTCCCCCTCTTCCTCTATCCCTCTCTCTTTATCCCTTTCTCCCTTACCATCCCTTACCCCTTCTCTCCCTCTCTCCCTCCCTCCCTCCCTCCCTCTTCCACTCTCTCACTCTCTCTCCCTCTCCCTCTAAGCCTCCCTCCCGCTTCTATATCTCTTCCCTCTCTATTTATTACTCCCTACATTCTTCTTTTTTTGTTTTCCTCTCTCGCCCTCTTTCTCTTTTCCTCTCTCTTTCCCCCTCAATCCCTCTTTCTCTCCTTCTCTTTTACTCTCTTTTCCTCTCGATCTATCCTTCTCTCTCTTTCCCTCTCTCTATCTCTCTCCCTCAATCTCTCTCTCTTTATCTTCTTCTCTCCCTCTCTCTCTTTTCCCTCTCCTTTGCTCCTTCTCTCTCTCGTTGTTCCATCCCTCTCTCTTATTCCCCTACTCTCTTTTGCTCCGTCACTCTCTCTCCTCGATCTCCCTCCTTCGATCTTCATCCTTCGCTTTCCCTCTCCCTCTCTTACTCTCCCCTCCTCTCTTCCACTCTCCTTCTCTATACATCCCTCCCTCTCTCTCACTTTCTCTTACTATCTATCTCCTTCTCCATCTCTCTCTCTCCCCTCACACTATTCCTTTCTCTATCTCTCTCCCCTTGTCTCCCTCCCCTTTCTTTATCCTTCCCTCTCTTCATTGCTCTCGTCCTTCATCGCTCCCTCTCTCTCATTCTCTACTTCCTTCTCTCCCTTTCCCCCACTATCTCCCTCCCTCTATCTCTTTCTCCCCCATTCTCTCTCTCCCTCTCTCCATCTCTTTCTCTCCCTTCCTAACTCTTTCCCTCCCTCTCTCTCACTCTCTCTTTCTCTCCCTCCCTCTTTATCTATCTTCCTTATTCTCTCTCTCCTTTCTTCCTCTCTATCTCTCCATCTCTTTCTTCCTTCTCCCTCACTATCTCCCTCTCTCTCCATAACTCTCTCTCTCTCTCTCTCTCTCCTTCTCTCTCTCTCCCTCTCTCCCTCACTTTCTCTTTCTTCCTCTTTCTCTTCCTCCCTCTCTCCCTTCTCTCTTCCCTACTCTCTTTCCTTCTCTCCCTCCCTCTCTCCCTTCCTCATTCTCTCCTTTTCCCTCTCCCCCACTCTCTTTCCCTCTCTACCTCTATCTCTTCCTCCCTCACTCTCCCTTACCTCACTCCCTTCGTCTCTCCCTCTCTGTCCTCTACTCCCTCTCTCCTTCCCTCCTTCCCATTCTCTATCTCTCCTCTCTCTTTTACACCTTCCCTCTTTCTCCCTCCTTATTTCTCCCTCCCTTTTTCTCTTTATCTCCCTCTCTCTTTCTTCCTCTTTCTCTCACTCTCTCCCTCTCTCGTGCCCTTGTCTCTCACTCTCTATCTCTCTTCTTCCTTCTCTCTCTTTCTTCCTCTTTCCCCTTCTCCCTATCCTCTCCCTCTCTCCCTTCCTAACCCCTTCCGTCCTTCTCCCTCCCTCTCTCTCTATCCCTTTATCTTTTCCAATATGCCCCTCTCTCTCCCTCTCTCTCTCTCCATCTCCCTCCCTTTCCCTCCCTCATTCTCTCTTCCTCTCTCCTTCTCTCTTCATCCCTCATTCTCTCTCTTTCTTCATCTCCCTTGCTCTCTCTTACTCTTTCTCTATCCCTCTTTTACTCTCTCGCTCTCTCCCTCTCTCGTTACTCCCTCCTCCTTTCTCCTTCTCTCTCTATCTCATTCATTTCATCCCTTTCTCCCTCCCACACTTTCTCTCTCGCTCTCCTTTTTATTCTCCCTCTCTTTTATTCTCCCTCTCCCTCTGTCTCCCCCTCTCGTCTCTTTCTCTCCCTCTCCCTCTCTTGCTTTTTCTCTCCCCCTCATACTCTCCTTCTCTCCCTCTCTCCCTTTCTATTACTCTCACTCTCTCTCCCTCCCTCTTCCTTACTCACCCTCTCCTTCTGTCCCTCTCTCTCTCTCATGCTCTCTCCCTCTTTCACCCTCTCTCTCTCCCTCACTCTATCTCTCCCCTTATGCTTCTCCCACTCTCTCCCTATCCCTCTCCCTCTCTTCCTCACTATCGCTATCACCTCTCTCCCTTTCTCCCTCCCACTCCCTCTCCCTCAATCTTCCTTCTTCCTTCTCTCCTATTCTCTCCCTCCCTCCCTCCCTCCCTCTCCCTCCTTCTTTCTCTCTTCCCCTCTCTGCTTTCTCTTACCCTTTCTCTTTTTCTCTCTCTCCCTCTCATTTTCTCTCTCTCTTTCTCTCTCTCCTCTCTCACTCTTCTCTCCTCCTCCTCCCTCTCTCTCCCTCTTCTCCTTCTCTCCCTCCCTCTCTTGCTTACTCCCTCTCCCTCCCTAGGTTTCTATCTCTTTTTCTCTATCCCTCTCTTAGTCCCTCTCCCTCTCTCCCTCCATTTTTCTCTCCCTCTTTCCCTTTTGCTCTATCTCTCTCCCTTCTTCCCTCTTCCTCTCTCTCTCTCTCTCTCGCTCCCTCTCTCCTTCTCTCCCTCTTGCTCTCTTTTTTCCTTCCTCTCTCTCACTCTTTCTCCTTATCCCTCCCTCCCTTCCACCCTCTCTTTCTTTCTATCCATTTTTCTCTCTCATACTCCCTTTTCTCTCTCCTTCCCCTTCTATCTCTCCTTCTCCTTCTCTCACCCTCTCTCTCCATCTCTCGACTCTCTCTCGACCTCTTTATCTTGTCTTTCTCTCTCCTTCTTTATTTTCTCTTTATCCCTCTTCCTTTATCTCTCCTTCTCTCCCTTCCAGTCCTACTCTCCCTCTTTATCTCCCACTCACTCTTTATCTATCCCTCTCTCCCCCAATCTCCTTTTCCTCTCCCCACTCTCTCTCTCCTTCTCTCACTCTCTTCCTCTCTTTGTAACCCTCGTGAAAAACCTTAAATATATATATATATATATATATATATATTATGGAATGAAATTTTGGATAATTAAACCATGAGAAATTAATACGTGAAATGTATAATTTTGTTTAAATTAAAGCAATTTTAATTGAGATTGATGGTTTTATTATTAGAAGAATCAAGTATGCAAAATTAATGTTTTTAAGAATTAGACTTTGTCCAAATTTTGTGTGGCTTATTCATGGACCTTAGAGTGATTTCTAGGTGAACCTTAAAGAATAAAAGTTTTTTTAACCGTGTCTTAAATAACACTCTATAAAATATTTTGATTATTAGGTTTATGTAGAAAATGTTATGCCTATTTCAAGTACATACTCGTTCTAGATGCAATACTACTTGGACAAATTGATACTTAAACTTCAAAATTACATTATGACTCGTGTGCTTGGTTATTTTAACCTAATTTTGGGATATGTTTTACCTTAATATGTCTAGTTTCTCATATAAAGAGCATAGGATTTAATTGTCTCCAAAAGTGGGACGTTGTCTGCTTGAGAAGAGGCCGCCTCGTAAGACGACTCTTAGAAATAGATTTGAGGTGTAGGTGTGTAACTGGAACCAAACTAGTTTAGGGACTTAGTTAGCTTAATTACTAAATGAACTAAGATGAACTAAGTTATTTTAAGGGTTTATTTAGCTTAAGTATTTAGTTGGACACCTAGCAACTTGATTAAATGCATTAAGCCAACTCACTCATTTTTGCCACACAAACCCACCACCCCTCACCATGACTCACCCAGTTAATTTATACTTGGTTCCATTAGGTTTAGACACTTGTAACCTAATTAAATGACAAAGAAACGTTAGTATATAAATTGGGAAAGTGATAAGATGGAAAAAAATTTTAGCAACCCGTGACCAACAAATTTGGTAGAGAAAACCAATTATGAGAAAAGGGAGAGAAAATCACGACAAGAAAGAAAGAAAGAAAAGGAAAGAAAACGAAGGGGAAAGGATAAAAAGAAAGCAAAGCTAAGGAAATTCTAATCACATCTAAGATAAGTTAGTAGGTTCCTTTGGTTATTTATGCTATTTATCCGGTTTGATGTAATTAGTTAAGCTTGTATTTGGGTTGTGATGTGTTGTTGTTGGTTATGTTTTTGTTGGTTAGTTTGCTTTATGATTGATTATTCTTATACTTGGTTGTGATGGTTGGTCGTATGGTTGCCTGTTTAAGCCTTGTATATAGCTTGAATGATGGGTAAATTGGTGTAATGAATGGAATTGGGTTGATTGAAATTTAAGGGAACAATTTGGGTTGATATGAACTCGAATTGGAATAAAATGGAAAGGAAGAAAAATGGAGTTTTTGGGGTTTTATCTAGGTAATATTTAGCC
>CAWUPB010000745.1:0-27423 GCA_963924115.1 Dovyalis caffra | reverse complement strand
CTATTCCTCCCTCTATCCTCTCCGTCCTTCTTTTCACCTCCTTGTTCCTCTCTCCCTCTCTCTCTTCCTTCCTCTCTCCCTCTCCCTCCCTCCCTCTGCCTCCCTCTCACTCTATCTCTCTCCCTCTCTTAATCACTCCTTCTCTATCTCTCAATCTCTCCCACTGTACCTCTATCCCTCTCTTACTTCCCCCTCTCTTCTCTTCCTCTCTCCCCTTCATCATCTCTCTCTATCTCCCTCTCTCTCCTTTCCCACTACCTTTCTTTGTTTCTCTCACTATCTATGTCTCTCCAACTCCCTCTCCCTCAATTCCTCTCCCTCTACCTCTCTCTCTCTCTCACTCTCTCACTCCCTCTCTCACTCTTTCTCTCTCTCTCTTCTTCTCCCTCTCTCCTTCACTCTCCCTCTCTTTCACTCTCTTTCTCTCTCCCTCTCTCTCCATTTTGCTCTTCCTCCCTCCCTCCCTCTCTCCCCCTCTATCTTCTCTCCTTTCCTCCCTCCTCACCATCTCTCCTCCTCTCTCTCGCTCCCTCCCTCTATCTCCCTCTCCCCTACTCTCACTTTATCCCTCTCTCTCCCACTCTCTTTTTATCCCTTTCTCTCCCTCTCTCTTTTCCTCTATCTCTCTTTCTTTCTCTCTACCCCTTTCTATTCCATTATCTCTCTTCCATCTCTTTCTATCTCTCCCTCCCTCTCTCTATCCTTCTCTCTTTCCCTCACACTTTCCTTCTCCCTCCCAACCTTCCTCCCTCCCCCCACTCTACCTCATTCCCTTTCTCTCTCTTTCTCTCACTCTCCCATTATCTCCCTCTCCCATTCCCTTCGTCTCCCGATCTCTCCCACTCTTTCTCCTTCTCTCCCTCTTTCCCTCCCTTCGTCTCTTTCATGCTCGCTCCCTCGCTCTCCCTCTCACTCTATCTTCCTCTTTCTCCCTTCTTCTCCCTCTTCCTCTCCATCCCTCTCCATCTCCATCTCCCTCTACTAGTTTCTCCCTCCCTTTCCCCTTTCCTCTCTTTCTCTCTCTCTCTTCTTCTCTCACTCTGTCCTTTCTCACTCTAATTCCTCTCTATCACTTTCTTCCTTCATCTTTCTCTCCCTCTCTAGCTCTCTTTTCCTCACTATCTATATCCCATTCTCTCCCATTCCCTCCTTCTCTCCCACTTTCTTTTTTTCCCTTTATCTCTACTTATCACTCCCTATCTCCCTTCTTCCCATCCTCCCTCTCCCTCTCTTTCTCCCTCCCCATCTCCCTATTTCTATCTCTACTTCCCTCTTCCCCCTCTCGTCTTCCTTTCTCCCTTCATCTCCCCCTCTCCATCTCTCTTTCTCCTTATCTCTCCCCCTCTTTCCCTCCCTCCCTCCCTCCCCATCTCCCTCTCTCTCTCAGCTTCCCCCATCTCCCTCTCTCTTTCTCTTTCCCTCTTGAAGGATCATACATCCTATGGAGGTGTTAAAAAAATAAAAATTTTCCTCCATCTAAAGGCCCAAGGTCAAGTCGTTGAATCTATTAACCATACGTGCATGAATTTAAAACAATGAATAAAGAATTACCTCTTTTAGCACATATCTAAATTCTTTTATTAAAAAATTCTTCCAAGTCTCCGGCCTTAATTGATGATACACATAATCCAAGTATCCACAAAGAAGCACTCAAAATTGATAAAGTGCTAGCTCCACATTTCTAATTTGTGTAGTGTTTCCTATAGAAATCTATTTTTGGTAATTTTTTGATAACATTAAAAGAGAAGGAAAGAGTATGTCATGTTAGGGTTTTGGAGAAAACTATTTTCTCCCTTTTTCTTTTCTTTTTGCTATGTGCCTTAGTACTTTTGAGGTTACCAAATTTCTCTTACTTTTTCTCTTTTTCCTCCTTTTTTTATTGTGTTGCCATACCTCCCTCTCTCCTATATATTTATAGGAGAGTTTCCTTGTCCTTTAAGGACAAGGAGAAGGGTGGTAATAAGTCCCTAAAGGACTCTAGGTTGTTACTTCCTTATCTTTAAAACATTAATTCTTATCCAATAAGGGTTATGTTTATCCTCCCACCAAAATATCTTAAGGCTTTTAATTAAACCTAATGGGCCAAAACCATTCTAGCCCAATTAATTTATTTAGACTATCTAAATAAATAATCTTAGATTATTTTAGGCAGATCCATATTAGGAAATAATTTTCCAAAATACCCATTAACCTAATTTAGGAAAATCACTTCCCTTTTTGTTTATTTATTTCCAAATTTGGAGGTAACTTTCAAATTAGGAAACTGATTTCTAAAATAGGAAACTTTCTATTTTAAGAAACTTCATAATTAAGGAAACTTTTCATTTTAGGAAACTTCCCATTTAAGGAAACATTCCATTTTTTGCAACACTTTTCAAAATAAGAAACTTTCAAAATCGGAAACTTTTTTCAATATCTTTGCTTCTTATTCATCATGAGATTACTTAAACTTATGCATGTGACTCAACAAGCTCCTAGATATGTTGGCAATGTATTAAGAACAAAAGATTGCTCTTTATATCTTAATACATAAATCAAGATTGGCCTATACATAAATCAAGATTGGCCTCTAATAAGGCATCATGATTACCCGATTCTCTAGGAGGGTTAATTAATCCGTTATTACCTTTCATAAGTATGGTTATCATACTCATGTCAATTTACCATAGTGTGATCTTGAACATGTTTATAAGTCTTGTTTGATTATGATCACACAAGTTTTCTTTCATTCCCAAATGTCTTAGCTCTTAGAGTAAACCAACTATGTCTGTATTGGTGTGCTCCTACTATAGTCATAGATTTCTTGAGTAGATATTTATCAAAGTGCAAAGTGATAACTCCTTTAACATACAAGGAATGATATGCCCTATCTTAGTCATATACTTTCCTCCATTAGACTCCTAATGTACCTAACAAATTGCTCACATGTAAGTCTTTAATGGGTTCATTAAAATAAGTGTCAAAGTGCATAAGTTCTCTAATGAGACAACCGTGATGACTCAAGTCTAAGGACCACTTGTACCCATCTTATATGAGATTCCCATAGACTAAAACTAAATAGGTTCTCATGAAAAGTCAAGTCCAATGATATATTCTCTAATACAAATCACTTGAGTGCTTGCTTTGGCATCACCATGCTAGTTGGTGTGAAATCTCCTACTACTATCATTTAGCATAAGCCACTTACAAGTTTATCCGCATATAGTCAATGTCCATTCTTGACAATACTATGACTTAGGACATCTAATGATATCATGCTTATGCATTAGTGTTTGTCTCACATATTTTGATTAATCACTATTACAAATATGTATCATAAGGACTTCTATATAATTCTACTAAATTTACAAACACAAAACTGAAGAATTAATAGAATGAGTTATTTATTATTATTAAAAATAAAAAATACAATAATAAATTAACTTAACCCCATCCAAACATGGTTGAATCTTAAGCATATATACTAACAATCTCTCACTTGCACTAGAGCCAACCAGTCGCATCCCTTAATCCCGACGATTGAGTAAGGGTCTCATGTTTTAGTTGTGAAAAAGACTTAGTTAAGGGGTCAGCTATGTTATCATCGAGTGTGAACCTTTTCTATCGTTATGTCACCATAACTCATAATCTCTCTAATTAGATGGTAGCATCACAATACATACTTAGACCTTTGATGAGACCTCGGTTCCTTGGCTTGTGTTATAGCTCTGTTGTTGTCATAGTACAATACTATTGGATCAACAATAGTAGGAACCACTTATAGGCTAGATAAAAATTTATGAATCTAAACAGACCTCCTTAGTTGCTTTCACGACTACTATATATTCAGCATTGCTTATTGAGTTGGCTATTGTTTCTCGCTTGGAACTTTTCCAACCAATAGCCGCACTATTCAACCGAAAAATGAATCCTAATTGTGACTTAAATTCATCATGGTTAGATTGAAAACTAGCATTTGGGTACTCTTTCACCATTAGTTTATCTCTTCCATAGATTAGGAAGGCATTCTTAGTTCTTCATAAGTATTTTAGAATGTTCTTCACGATAATATAGTGTTTTTCACCCAAATCAACTTGATATCTACTACATATACTCAAAGCATATGAGACATCAAACTCGTATACATAATATGACATAGATGATTGATTTAATGGCTGAAACATAAGGAATGTGACTCATCCTTTCCCTTTCGTTTTCTGTGTTGAGACACTCAACCTTTGAAAGCTTTATGCCATATGACATTGGAACATGTCCTCTCTTGGATTCTTTCAAACTAACCCTCTTTAGTATTTTATCAATATACGTGATTTGGAAGCGACCTAACATTCATTATGATCTATCTCTATAGATCTTGATTCCTAGAATGTATGCTACCTCTCCTATGTCTTTCATGGATAAATTCTTAGATAGCCAATCTGTTATAGATTTCAACATGGTGGCGTTGTTACCAATAAGAAGAATATCATCTACATATAGTACAACAAACATAATTGAGTCGTCATTAACCTTTTTGTAAACATAAGATTTGTCTTCATTTTGTAAAAAATCAAACTCTTTGATCGTTTCATCAAAACATTGATTCCAACTCCTAGATACTTGCTTAAGTCCATAAATAGACCTTTGCAATTTATAAATCTTATTTGCATGTCCTTTGGTGACAAAACCATCGACTTGTGTCATGTACACATCGTCATTTAATTTTCCATTAAGGAAACTAGTTTTGATATCCATTTACCATATCTCATAATCATAGTATGTGATAATTGCAAGCTTACTCTTAATGGATTTAACCATTATAACTGGTGAAAACGTTTCATCATAATCAACACTTAGTTTTTGATGATATCTTTTAGCCACCAATCTGGCTTTATACATATCCATCCATGTCGGTCTTTGTTTGACGACCCACTTACACCCAATAGGCTTAGCACCTTCATAGTGGCTCAACCAAAGTCTATACTTGGTTGGTGTATATGGATTCCATTTTGGATTTCATGGCCTCAAGCCATTTTTTTAGAATCAATGTCTAACATTACTTCCTCATAGGTATTAGGTTCATCGTCTCATATGATAGACACATCTCCATGTGTTGAGACTAAAAGGCCATATCTTTCCGGCTCTTGACGAATCCTCTTAGACCTATAAAGTTCTTTTGCATTGGTTTGTAGGGTAGTTGTAATGCTTGGTAACTTTTCTAATTAGGGTTCCTCTAGTGAAGTGTGTCAATTTATGATTCTTCTTATATCTCATCTAGTTCAACCTTCCTACCACTAGTCCTAGCATCTATAAATTCCTTCTCAAGGAATACAACATGCCTAGTGACAAACACCTTTTGTTCTTGTGGTCGGTAAAAGTAATATCCATTTGTTTCTTTTGGAAATCCTATAAATTTACACTTTATTGATTTAGGCTCAACCTTATCTTCGTCTAAATGTTTGACATATGCTTCACCGCCTCAAATCTTAAGGAAAGATAAATTTTTTCTTTCCTTTTCATATTTTATATGAAGTCCGATCAATAGGCTTTATTAGAACTCTATTCAAAATAAATGTCGCGATAAGGAGCGTGTATACCTAAAATGATATTGGGATGTTAGTTTGACTCATCATTCATTTATAGTGTTCTAGGTAGGGTCCATTGTGAGAGAATCCCATTCTTTTTTAAATGATCTAAAAATTTAATGCTTAAGTATTCCGTACCTTGATCCGATCAAAGTGCTTTACTACTTTTGCTAGTTTGTTTCTCTACTTCAAACTTAAACTCTTTGAACTTTTAAAGCGTTCGATTTGTGTCGCATGAGATCCATAACCAAAATGCGATCTATCATCGGTAAAGGTTATGAAATAATCATATCCTTCTCTATCTTAGGTGGATATAGGCCCACATACATCATTATGTATGAGGCCTAACCAATCAACAACTTTTTTAGCTTTTCCATTAAAAAGGGATTTTGTCATTTTGTCAAGCAAACAAGATTTGCGGACATCATAAGATTCATAATCAAATGATTTTAAATAACCATTTATATGTAGTTTGGTAGGTAATTCTCATTTATATGGCCATGTCAATAATGTCATAGATATGTTTTGTTTAGGTCATTAGTTTTGAGTCTTTTCATAGATATGTTATACACAGGTATGTCTATGTTTAAAACATATAAACTCGTTATTCAGATTAGTACTTCCATATAAAATATCATCTTTATAAAAGAAACAAATATTGTTCTTAGAGAAAAATAAAAAACCATCTTGGTCCAAATAAGAAATGAAAATGATATTCCTAGTTATACTAAGAATATAATTACAGTTTATCGATATAAGCACAAGTCCGGATGGTAGTGCTAACTCATAGATGCCTACCGCTAATGGTAGAACTCTTGAACCATTGCCCACACGTGAGTCAACCTTACCGAAGTAGTCTTTCTAGCCTCTTTTAGTCCTCTTAAATTTATGCAAATGTGTGCACCACAACCAGTATCAAATACCCATTATGTTGGACTAGACGTAGAAAAATTTACTTCAATAACATGAATACTTGAGGTGCTTTGAGAACGTTTTTCTTACACCCATTCATGGTACTCCTTATTGTCTATTGCATAGAACATTTTCCCATGTTGGAGAATGTTCTTCTTATTCAATTTTAAGTCAAGGAAGTATATGCCATTTAAGGCATTCCTTCCATTTATCATCGATCTTATCGATGTATTATCAATCATATTGTGCAACAACCTTAACAGGATACAAAAGTATACGGTTTGGTTAATTAAATTACATAAAATAAAACAAAACATACATTAAAGAGGCAAAATCTATGTTCACTTCCACTATGTTCTTCAAGTTCTATAACCTTCAATATAGGCCTTGGGAAAACTTTTCGATTCATTTTCTTATTGGGTTAGGATTCCATCCTCTAACGTACATTAGCCTTGAGTTATCTCAACAAGCCATGCATGAAGGATTAGGTAGTTAACTTCTTATCAATTACATCTAATGTAATTCCTAATTTCATTGGTATAACAACTCTTTTTCTTATCACATCTTATGTGAATACCAATCCTTTCTTATAAGTTTATTGGACCTTGAGTTATCTCAACAAACCCAACAACTCATTTAAGTTAAACCCAATGTTCCGGGACATCACATGGCCCATGATTTGTTTCCCTCCGTGAAGAAGTGACCTTAAGTTATCTTAATAACCCAACAACGAACAGGAGAGTTCCCACCTCATAACATTAGAAAGTAATTAATTTAATATTTTATTTGAAAGATTTAATATGGTTGGTCTCATCCTAGCATGCACACTAAACAATAATCATATTATTTCTAACATGCATACTAATATTGATCTCATAACATACATACATCTCATGCATGACTCAAGGATCGGTGAATTGTAATGGATTTCTAATACTAGCCCCCTCGAGCCACAATCGGACTAGTGGGTTAATTCCTAACCGAAAAGTTATTACAAATTCTTCATGAATGTCTTCATTCCTTGGTGTCTTCTCCTTGTGTCTATTTTAATTCCTATCTTTTACTCTTACATTTATTTGAAATAAGAAACCTCGAGTAACCTTCTAGGGAGTAAGATGCAAAGAGAAATACAATAGAATAATAGAGAATGCAAGACACACGAGTCCTACTTATCTAAAAAATTACAAGCTTTCACTCATAAAACTAGGTCGACTCATCCATACCATTTACCCATGCTTCAATCACATTGATACATGGCATACTAATAAAACAGATTCCATTCACAAAATAATTATAATTCTATGGTTTTTTTTATTTTATAAATTTATCAATCTTTCTCTAAATTTAAATTTTAAAACTTTTTTGGGCTTTGGGCCTATTTAGGTCCATAGGTATTTAGGATTTAAGGGCCGAAATCATCGGCTTGGCATACTCATGCATGCCTACCCTTGGCCAACAACTCGGCCTATGTGCCTAATGCACGCAATCCGGTAGGCTATGCCTTGCTTACGAGCCTAGAGCGCACGGCTTGGTTTGCATGCCTAGCATGTGGGGCTTAGCTGCAAGTGTCGTCGAGCGGGTTGTGTTTGGCCCGTTGACCTAGCTCGTAGCCTAGCACATAGTGCTTGGCGTGGGTGCCCAATGCATGTGGTCTAGCCGGCCGCAAGCCTACCTACTATAGCCTAGTGCACAACCGACCAATGGGGTCATTGTGCGTGCAAGGGTCAACTTCCAACATTGACCTTGCATGCCCCTACTATTTTTGCCCCAAAATTCATTTTTATAAAATATAAAAACTAGAAACACATGATTTGTAATCGGACATAGCTGGTTTTATTTTGTTAATCATAATTAACAAATCATGTAATCAAAGATTCAATGGAGGCTCTAATAAAATTTTTCACCTCATCCATCTAGGGGCCCAAGATCAAGTCATTAAATCTATTAACCATACATGCATTAATTTAAAGAAATGAATAAAGAATTATCTCTTATAAGCATAGATCTAAATTCTTCTATCGAAAAGTCATTCAAGTTTTTTGCCTTTATTAATGATCTATGTGTTCCAAATACCCACAAAGAAGCACTTAAAATTGATAAGGTGCTAGCTCCACCTTTTCCGATTTGTGTAGTGTTTCCTATAGAAATCTATTCCGGGCAATTTTACGACAACCTTGAAAGAGAAGGAAAGAGTATGGCGTGCTAAGGTTTTAGAGAAAACTATTTTCTCCTTTTTTCTTTTCTTTTTGCCGTGTGCTCTAGTAGTTTTTACGGTAGGTCAAATTTCTCTTACTTTTTTCTCTTTTTCATCCTTTTTCTTTAATTATGTTGCCACACCTCCTTATATCCTATATATTTATAGGAGAGTTTCCTTGTCCTCCAAGGATAAGGAGAGGGGCAGCAATGAGTCCTTTAAGGACTCTAGGTTGTTGCTTTCTTATCCTCCAAGGATGATGGGTTATTTAACATTTGGACTTTTGATCATTATCTTTAAAAAATTCATCTTTATCCAATTAGGTTGATGTTTATCCTTCCACCAAAATATCTTAAAGCTTTTAATTAAATCTAATGTGCCAAAACCATTATAGCCCAATTAATTTATTTGGACTATCCAAATGATTAATCTTAGAATATTTTAGGCAGATCTATATTAGGAAACAATTTCTCAAAATACCTTTTAATCTAATTTGGAAAACTCATTTTCATTTTAGGTTAGCTATTTTTGTATTTGGAACCAACTTCCAAATTAGGAGACGGATTTCTAAAATAGGAAACTTTCCAATTTAGGAAACTTCCTAATTAAGAAAACTTTTCATTTTAGGAAACTTCTCATTTAAGAAAACTTTTCATTTTGGAAACCCTTTCCAAGATAGGAAACTTTCAAAATTAGAAACTTTTTACAATATCTTTGCTTCTTATTGATCATGTGAAACTTAAACTTATGTGTGTGACTCAATAGACTCCTAGATATGTTGACAATATATCAAGAACAAAAGACTCCTCTTTTATCTATTGATACATAAATCAAGATTGACTTCTAGCAAGGCATGATGATTACCTAATTCTCTAGGATGATTAATTAATCCAATATTACTTTTCACGAGCATAGTTACCATGCAATTCAGTCCTCATGTCAATTTATCATAGTGTGATCTCGAACATGGTTATAAGTTTTATTTGATTATGATGACATAAATTTTCTTCAATTCCCAAATGTCTTAGCTCTTATAGCAAACCAACTATGCTCTATTGGTGGAATCTTGCTATGGACAAAGCTTTCTTGAGTAGACATTTATCAAAGTTCAATGCAATAACTCCTTTAGTATACAAGGAATGACATGTCCTATCTTAGTCATACACCTACCTCCATTAGACTCGTAGTGCACCCAACGAATCACCCACGTGCAACCCTTTATTAGATCCATGAAAATGACTATCAAAGTGCATAAGTCTTTTAATGAGATAACCATGATGACTTCAATTCTAAGGGCCATTTATACTCATCTCGTATTAGATTCCCATAGACTAAAACCAAATCGATTCTTATAGCAAGTCAAGTCCAAGTAATATGTTCTATAACATAAATCACCTAAGTGCTTACTTTGGCATCACCATTCCAATTAGTGTGAGATCTCTTACTACTATGATATATCATGAGAATAGCACTCGAAGTCTATCCGTATATAGTTAATGTCCATTCTTAAAATTGCTATGACATAGGATATTTAATGATACCATTTATATGCATTAGTGTTTACCTCACATCTTTCAAATCATTCACTATTACAAATGCATATATAAGACTTCTATCTAATTCTACTAAATTTATAAACATAAAATACAAGAATTAATAGAATGGCTTCTTTATTATCATTAAAATAAACAATGTAATAATACCTTAATCAAGCCCATCCAAATATCATTGGATCCTTCTCCCTCTCTCTCTCCATCTCACCACTCTCCCTCCCTCTTTCCCCTCCCTCTCTCCCATAATGTCCCTTCCTTTGTCCCTCCCCTTCTCTCCCTCTCCCTCCATCTCCCTTCTCTTCTCTCATTCCCTCTTTTTCCACTTTATACCCTTCTCTTCCTCTCTCTCCCCCTCCGCCTCTTCCTCCCTCCCTCTTCCTCTCCCTCTCTCTGCCTTTCTCCCTCTCTCCCTTCTCTCTCCTCTCTCTCCCTTTCCTTCTCTCTCCTCTCTCTGTTTCTCCTTTTTCTCTCTTTTTCTCCCTCTCTCCCTTTCTCTCTCCTCTCTCACCCTTTCCTTCTCTCTCCTCTCCTTGTCTCTCCTCTTTCTCTCTTTTTCTCCCTTTCCCCTCTCTCTCCCTCTCCCTCTCTCTCCCTCTCCCTCTCTCCCTCTCTCTCCTCCTCTCTCCCTCTCCCTCTCTCCCTCTCTCTCCGCTCTCTCCCTTCCTCCCATTCTCTTCCTTTCCCTTTTTCCCCACTCCATCCTTCTCTCTTTTGCCACCTTTGACTCTCTCTCATTCTTTCCCTACTCTTTCTCATCCTCTCTTTCCCTTCCTATCTCACCCTCACTCGCTCCCTCTCTCTCCTCTTTCTCTCTCCCTTCCTCTCACTTCCTTTTTCCCTCTTCCGCCTCCTTCCTTTCTCTCTCCCTCCCTCTCACTCCCTCTCCTTCCCACTCCCCGCCTCTCCCTCTCTCTATCTCTCTTCCTTTCCCTCCCTCCTTCTACTTCTCTCCCTCTCCCTATCTTTGTATCCCTACTCTCTCTCCCTCTCCCTCTATCTCTATCTCCCTTCCTCTCTCTCTCTCCCTCCCTCGTATTTCTCTACCCCTCTCTCACTCTAACCTTCTCTCTCCCTTCCTCTTTTTGTTCCTCTATCTCTCTCCCCTCTCTCTCTCCCCCTCCCTTTCTTTATCCTTCTCTCCCTCTCCCTATCCCTCCCTTTCTCCCTTTCTCCCTCTTTCCCTCCCTCTCTCCCTCTCTCACTCATTACCTCTCCCACTCCTTATCTCTCCCTCTCTTAGTCTCTCCCACTCTCTTCCCATCTCTCCCTCTCCTCCCCGCATCTTCCTTCATCTCCCTCTCGTACCCTCTCCCTCACTCTCTCTCACTACCTCTTTTTTCTCTCTAATCCCTCCCTATCCCTCTCTCTTACTCTATCTTTCTCTCTCTAGCTTTCTCTCCATAACTATCTCTATCCCTCTCTCTCCTTGCCTACTTTCTCTCTCTCCCCCTCTCCCTCTCTCCCTCTATTTCTATCTCCTTGTCCCTCCTTCTCTCACTTTCCACATTTCCCTCGCTCTCCTCTCTCTCTCGTTCTTTACTCCGTCTCTCCCTCTCTCTCCTCCCTCCCCCTCTCCCTCGCTCGTATCTATCTTCTTCCCTCTCTTCCTCTCCCATCTCTTCCTCTATATCTCTATCCTCTCTCTTTCCTTCTCTCTTCTATCCTTTATCTTCCTCCCTCTCTCTCCCTCTCCCTTTCTTCATGTTCCATCCCTCTCTCCCTCTTTCCCCTTTTTTGGTCTCACTCTTCCTCTATCTCTCTCTCCCTCTCTCCTACCCTCTATTTCCCTATACCTCTCACCTTCTCTCTCACAGTCTCTCCCTATCTCTTTCTCTCTCCCTTCCCGTCTCCCTCTTCCTCCTCCCTCTCTCCCTCTCCCTCTCCCGTTACCTCTCTCTCTATCTCTCCCTCTCTCTTTTCCCTCTCTCTCCCTCCGAATCTCTCCCCGTCTCTTTTCCCTTCCTCTCCCTCTCAATCTCTCCTTGTCTCTTTTCCCTCCCTCTCCCTTTCAATCTCTCCTTGTCTCTCTCCCTCTCCATCTCTAAACTCTCCTTCTTTCTCTATCTCTCTATCCCTCCCCCATCCCTCTCCCTCCCTTCCTCTTTCTTACCACCTCCTTCTCTCCCACCGCTTCCTCTCCATCTCTCCCTCACTCTCCCTCCTTCTCCCTCTCCCTCTCTCTTCTCTCTACCCCTCTCTCCTCTTTCTTCTCTTCCTTCCTCCCATTCCCTCTCTCCCTCTCTCTCCCTAATATATTTCTCCATCTCTATTTCCTTCTCCGGTCTCTCCCTCTCTCCCTATGCATCTCTATCC
Organism: Dovyalis caffra; assembly: GCA_963924115.1. Classification (NCBI taxonomy): domain Eukaryota; kingdom Viridiplantae; phylum Streptophyta; class Magnoliopsida; order Malpighiales; family Salicaceae; genus Dovyalis; species Dovyalis caffra. The sequence goes on along the minus strand of CAWUPB010000745.1, from coordinate 14,890 downwards.
TCTCTCTCCCCTTCTCTTCCATTCTCCTCCTCTCTCTTTTCATCTCTCTCCCTCTCTCCCCCTCTCTCCCCCTCTATTCCCTTCACTCACTCTCTCCCTCCTTCTCCCCTCTCTGTTTCTATCCTATATCTCTCATTCTCTCCCTTCCTTCCTCTCTCCTAGCTCCATCCCTCACTCCCTCTCTTTCTCTCACTCCTCCTCTACCTCTCTCTCCCTCTCCCCTTCTCTATCCCTCCCTCTCACTCCTTCTCCCCCTCTCCTTCTCCCTCCTCATTCTCTCCCTCTCGCTCTCCTCCCTTCCCTCTCTCCTTGTCTCTCCCTCTTTATCCCTCCATCTCTTTTTTCCCTCCCTCTCCCACTTAATCTCTCCCTCTTTCTCCCTCTCACTCTCTCCATCTTTAAACTCTCCCTCTTTCTCACTCCCTCTCTCTCTCTCTGTCCCTCCCTCCTCTACCTCTCTTCTTCCATTTCTCTTCCTCTCTCCCTTTTCTCCCACTCTCTCTCTCTTCTCTTTACCACTCTCTCCCATTTCTTTTCTCCCTCTCCCTTTCCCCTCCTCTCTCTTCCCCTCACTCTCTCTCTTCTTCCCTCTCTCTATATCTCCCTCTCTATCCTATCTCTCTCCCTCTCTCCCCCTTTTCTCCCCCTTCCTCTCTCTTTCTCTCCCTCTCTTCTTGCTCTTTCTCTCTCCTTCTCTCTCCCTCCTTTTCTCCCTCTCCCTCTTCCTCCCTCTCTCCCACTCTCTTCCTCTTAGTCTCTATCTCGCTCTCTCTCCTCTCTCTATCCCTGTCTCTCTCTCCCTCTCTTTTCCTAACTCCCTACCTCTCTCCCCATCTCCCTCTCTCCTTCTCTCTCATTATCCCTCTCTCCCCTCTCTATCTCTCTTTCCATCCCTCTCTACTTCTCTCTTTTTCCCTTGTCCTTTTTCTTTTTCTCCCTTGCCCCCTTTGACTCTCTCTCATTCCTTCCCTCTCTCCCCCTCTCTCTCATACTCTCTTCCTTCCTCCCTCTCACCATTACTCTCTCTCGCTCTTTTGCCCTCCTTCTCTCTCCCTCCCTCTCACTCCCTGTTTCCCTCTCTCCCTCTCCCACCCCTTCTCACTCCCTCTCACTCTCTCTCTCCTTCTCCTTCACTTCTCTCTCCCTCCCTCTATATCTCCCTCTCCCTCCTCTCTCCCTCGCCCTCCATCTCAATCCCTCCCTCACCCTTCATCTCTATCCCTCCCTCTTGCCCCCTCCATCTCCCTCTCCCTCCCTCCCTTTCTCTCTCCCTAACTCTCCCCCTTCACCCTCGCTCCTTCTTCTCTCCACCTCTCTCTTTCCCTCCCTAGTTATCCCTCCTTCTCTTTCTCCCTCTCTATAACTCCTCTCTTCTCTCCCCTACCCTCTCTCTCCCTCTCTCTCCCTCTCTCTCTCTCTCTCTCTATCTCTCTACCTCTCTCCGCTCTTCATCTTTTTATCTCTCTAACTCTTTTTCTCCCTCCCTCCCTCTTTTTACCTCACCCTCTTACCCTCTATTTATCCCTTCCTCTCGCCCCTCTCCATCTTCATCTTCTTGTCTCTCCATCCGCCTCTCTTTCTTTCTCTTCCCTCTCTCTCTCTCTCTCTCTATTCTCTTCCTCTCTTTACCTATCTCTACCTATCTCCCTCTCTCTCTTCCCCTTCCTCTCTCTTCCTCTTCCTCCTTCTCCCTCTACCGATCCTATCCCTCTACTTCTTGCCCTCTCTTCCTCTCCCTCTCTTCCCTTTTCCTTCTCTATATTCCTCTCACTCCTTCTCTACCCCCTTTCGATCAAGCCTCTTTGTCCCTCTCTCCCTCTTATTTCCCTCTCTATCTCCTCCTTGATATCCTTTTACCTCACTCCCCCTCACTCTTGCTCTCCCTCTCCCTTTCTCTCTCACATTCCTCTTTCTCTCTCTTTATCTCTCGTTTCTCTCTCCTTCGCCCCACTACCTCTCTTAATCCTTTTAACCTTTTCCCTCTCTCCCTTCCTCTCTTTATCCCTATCCCTCTCCCTCTTTTTTCCCCTCTCACTCTCTCCCTCTCCTTCCCTCTCTCTCTCTCTCTCTCACCCTCCCTTTCACTCTCTCCCTCTCCCTCTCTCTCTCGGTTATCTCCCTTACCCTCCCACTCTCTCTCTCCCTCCCTCCCATTACCTCTCCCTCACTCTCTCTCATAATCAATCTATCACTCTCCCTCTTCTTCTCTCCATATCTCTCCCTCTCTCCTTTTCTATCCCTCTCTCTTTCTCCATTATCTTGTTCTCTCTCCCTCCCACTCTATCTCCCCCTCTCTCCCTCTTTATCTCTCACTCTCTTTCTCCTTTCTCTCCCTCCCTCTTCCCCTTCTCTCCTTTACTATCTCCCTCCCTTCCACTCTCCTCCTCTTTCTCTCTCCCACCCTGTCTCTTTCCATCTCTCCTTTCCCCCTCTCGTTTGCTCTTTATCTCACTCCCTCCCTCCCTCCTACTCTCTCTCTCCTACCCTCTTTCTCCCTTCTCTCTATTTCTCTCTCCCTTTGTCCTCTCTCTCCCCAATGCCTCCCCTTCTACTCTCTCTCCCTCTCTCTTTCTCTCTTCCTTTCTCTCCCTTTCTTTAACTCTCTGTCTCTTTTAGTCTCTCCTTTTTTTATCTCTCTCCCACTATCCCTCTTACTGCCTCCCACCCCTCCTTCCTTCCTCCCTCTCTCTCTCCTACCCTATCTCTCACCCTCCCTCTCTCCCTCTCCCTTGTTCTCTCCCTCACTCTCTCCCTCATCCTCTCCCTCCTTGTCTCCCTCTCCCTCTCTCCCTATCTCTCCTTCTCTATCTCCCCCTCTCTCCTCCTCTCTCTTCCTCTCCCTTATCTCCCTCCCTCTCCTCCTCGCTCTCTCCCCCACTCTCTCCTTGTTTCTCTCTCGTACCCTTTCTCTTTATGTAACCCATGTGAAAATTCGTCAATATATATAGAGGTTGGAATATTCAAATATAGATATACTAAGTGAAGGTATGATTGTGTATGTGTGCCATGTTAGTATTTTAGGATGACAACATGCTAGGTGTTTTGGTGAGGATTTATGGAATAAAATTTTGGACAATTTATCCGATTGTTTGGAACATATCATACAAGTGAGAACTACGCCATAAGAACTTAATTCTTGAAATTTATTATTTGTGTTAAATTAAAACTAGTTTTCTTGAGATTGATTTTTTAACTCGTTAGAGGAATCAAGTATGCAAAATCGGTGTTCTTAAGAATTAGGTTCTGTTTGGATTTTGTTTGGCTCTGTTCAAGGACCATAAATTAATTTCTAGTTTAATATTAAGAATAAAATTTATTTATCTATGTCTTGACTAACCCTCTATAAAATATTTTTATTATTAGGTTTATATATAAAAAGTTACGCTTGTTTTAGTACATACTATTCTGGATGAACTACTGCTAGACAGATTGATTCTTAAAATTCAAAATTATATTATTAATTGTGTATTGGGTATTTTAACCTAATTTCTAGATAGGTTTTTAATTAATATATCTAGTTTCTAATCTAAAAATTATAGGATTTACTTGTGTCCAGAAGTTGGGTCGTTCGTCGCTTGATAAGAGGTCGCCCTAGAATACATCTACCGCAAACAGATTTGATGTGTATGTATGTTACTTGGAGCAAACTAGTTTAGGGACTTATTTAGCTTAATTATTGACTTATTTGTTAATTAGATGTTTAAGCCCCATGATTTAATCCATTGGAAGCCAACTCACCAAGTTAGACTAAGAAACCCACCACTTTGCACCATTTCATTCCATTTACTTTACACCTTGTATAATAAGCTTAGGCCACTTGTACACTAATTAAATGGGGAAGAAAATATGGTATATATAAATACCAAAGTGAGATCATGGCTGCCATTTTCTTTAGAAACCCGTAGCTTACAAAAATAAGAAAAGAAAGCGTAAAAGAAAGAAAAGAGAAAAAAGAAGGAAAAGTCCAGGGAAAATCTTAAGCAACCATATATCATTGTAAGTAGGTTTTATTTATGCTTTCAATTCTATTTTTAAATGTATAAGTTATGTGTTGGTTTGTATTATTAGTTATGTGGTTAAGTGTTGCTTGTATTGGTTGATATGTATGTATGGATATGTTAGGGTGGATTTGAGCATTGGTGTTGTGATTTTGGGTGATTTGCTAAAGTTATGAAGGTCATATATATATATATATATATATATATATATATATATATATTTGTGTGTGTGCTGATGGTTGGATGAAATCAAGTGCCTTGGGCTGAAATTTAGGGCTACTACAAACTATGGTGAGATGGACCTAAAATGGACAAATTGAAAAGGGAAAAAGGAAATGAATTCCTAGTGTTTTCTCTTATGAGACCTATTCAACGTAGGGGACAAAATGAACAAGATTAGACTTTTATTTTTGTAACCAAAACTTAGGACACAATTGAAACTCGAATTAAGTGGAAACTAGTAAGCTAGGATTAAAAGAAATCACTTACCATTCCTTAAAGACCCATTCGGCCTATGCTCACCAAATTTGGGGTTTTGGATTCCAATCATCCAACCTCATCATTAGTGGTTTAATTACACTAAGTAAGTATAAAATGAAGTTTAAAAAGGTAAAATTTCAAGGTAGGCTGAATTTAGTTTAGAACTATTAAGAAACCAATTCGGCCTAAAATGCCTAATTCGAGTTAGAAAAGGAAGATTTGGGACTTTGGGACGTACCCTTCCAACTTTATGACTAATAGCTAATGTACACCTAAAAAAGTGTAAAATGAAGTATTAAACAGTAAGAACCCAAGGAAAAATGGATAGTGTAACCTAGGCCTATTAAGAGGACAATTTGGTCATGAATACCCAAACTAGGGTTAGGAAATGAATCTTATGTTAAAAATGCTTAAACGGATTTGTAGTACTAAAGTATATACCCAAATTCATGCATAATGGTTTAATTACACTATATTAAATACAAACAAAGTATATACAAAACACCATGTGCATCACATACATCCAGGGGTGGTATGAATTGAGAAAAATCATTGAGTCAAGAAATGATGCGGTTTGGTAACCAAATTGGATAGAATGGGTAATAGTAATAAACCATGTGCATGCTCTATTACTAACATCATTAAGCGATGGATAATTTCACTAATCGTGTGCTACAATAAGGGACAATTCCGTTACGAGCGATAGGTGATAATGAGATCACCAAGAGAGAGTAATAGAGCGATAGGTGATAACATGATCACCGAGAGATAGAATGCACGACCTTGCTAATACCTAGGGTACTCGGATTAAAAGGAATGGTAAAAGTGGGAAACAGAACATTATTGCATATCACGTGCATCACCCTACTTACTAAGTTGTGGCTCATTCCGTTAGTGTAATTATGTGTGTGTAGGTAAAGGCAAAACCCATTTGATTTAGGAAGTCGTTGGTTCTCGACTAAAAGAGGCTCATATGTCACCCATAAATATAGGAATATCTTTTGACTTATTGAAAAGGGGTACGGGGCTAGATGTGAACTTTAGGCATTTCAAGAATTTTGTACTTTGCCTATCTTAATGTTTCGTAACTTGTACTCGTACGCATTCCACTATTTATTCGTTTGTTGATTTCTTTTTGCTATGTGTTATGGCAGTTAGCCGGGAACTTAGTTCCAATAATGTGCATACTTGGCGACGCCGGTTAAGTAATGGGTAAGGGAGTTAGGGGCGTCACACTCTATCCCTCTTTATCTCTCTCCCTCCCTCACCTCCTCGCTCTCTCCCCCACTCTCTCCTTTCTCTTGCCTACCATTTCTCTCCCTCCCTCTTTATCTCTCTCCCTCTCTTTTGTTCTCATTTCCTCTCTCTTCTCTCCCTCTCTTTCTTCCTCGCTTTCTCCCTCACTCTCTCTTTCTTTCTCTCTTTCTCTCTCTTTTTCTCCCTTTATTTCTCTCTCTATATTCCTATCTCTCCTAACCTCTCTTGCTCTCCCCCTCCCCCACTCTCCATCTCCCTCTCCCTCTATCCCACTCTTTACCCTACTCTTTCTCTCTCCCTCTATCTCTCCCTTTCTCACTCTCTTTCTCCCTTTCTCACTCCCTCTCTTACTCTTCCTCTCTCTTTCTATCTCTCTCCCTTCCTCTCTCCTTTTCTCTATATCCCTTTTTCCCTCTCTATGCGTCCCTTCCTTTCTCTCTCTCTCTCCAACTCTCTCACGCTCTCTCTCCCTCCCTCTCTCCCACTCTCCTTTTCCTCTCTCACTCTCTAAATCTTCCTCTCCCTCTCCCTCCCTCCCCTCTCCTTTTCTCTCTCCCACTCTCACTTTCTCCCTTCCTCCCTCTCTCCCAACTATGTTCATACCTCTCACCCTTTTCCTCTCTCTTTCCCTCTCTTTATCTCTCTCTCCCCCTCTCTCCTTATCTCACTCTCCCTCTATCCCTCTCTCTTTCCCTCTCTCTCCCCCTTTCTTCCTCTTGTTACCTCTCCCATTCTAGCTTTCTCTCTTCCCCTCTTTATCTCTCTATCTCTTTCTCTCTCTCTTTCTCACCTCCTCCTCTCTCCCTCTCCCTCTTCTCTATCTCTCTCTCGCTTCCTCTCTCCTTCTTTTCATCTCCCTCTCTCCCTCCTTCTCCCCCCACTCTCCTTCCCTCTCTACCTCTCTCCCTCCCCCTCTCCCTCCCTTCCTCTCAATCTCTCTCCTTCACTCTCTCCTTCTCTTTCTCTCTCTATCCCTCTCTCTCACTCTATCCCTCTCTCTCCCTCTCTTTCTCTCTCTTTCCCTCTGTCCCTCTATCCCTCCCCCTCTCCCTCCCTCTCTTACTATCTCTCCTTCACTCTCTCCCTCTCTTTCTCCCTCTCTCTCCCTCTCTCCCTCTCTCTTTCCCTTCTCTCTCCCTCTCTCTCCCTCCCTCCATCTCTCCTCTTCCCTCTTTCATTACATTCCCTCCCTCTCTTTTTCCTCTCCTCTTTCTCTACCAATCCCAATCCCATCCCCCCTTACTCCCTCTCCATTTCCCCTCTACCTCTCTCTCTCTCTCTCTCTCTCTCTCCCTCTTGCTCCCTCTTTTTTTATGATTGATTATTCTTATACTTGGTTGTGATAGTTATTTTATGGTTAGTTTGCTTTATGATTGATTATTCTTATACTTGGTTGTGATGGTTGCTTGTGTGGTCGCTTGTTTAAGCCTTGTATAGTCCGAATGATGGGTAAATTGGTGTAATAAATGGAACTGGGTTGATCGAAATTTAAGGGAACAATTTGGGTTGATACAAACTCGAATCGGAATAAAATTATCTCTCCTTCTCTCCCTTTCAGTCCTACTCTCCCTCTTTATCTCCCACTCACTCTCTATCTATTCCTCTCGTCTCCCAATCTCCTTTTCCACTCCCCACTCTCTCTCCCTCTCTCACTCTCTTCCTCTCTTTGTAACCCCCATGAAAATCCTTAATTATTATATATATATATATATATTATGGAACGAAATTTTGGATAATTAAACCATGAGAAAGTAATACGTGAAATGTATGATTAGTTTTAAATTAAAGCAATTTTACTTGAGATTGATGGTTTTATTATTAGAAGAATCAAGTATGCAAAATCGGTGTTTTTAAGAATTAGACTTCGTCCAAATTTTGTGTGGCTTATTCATGGACCTTAGAGTGATTTTTAGGTGAACCTTAAAGAATTAAAGTTTTTTAAATATGTCTTAAATAACACTCTATAAAATATTTTGATTATTAGGTTTATATAGAAAAATTTATGCCCATTTTCGTACATACTCGTTCTAGATGCAATATTGTTGGACAAATTGATACTTAAACTTCAAAATTACATTGTGATTCATGCGTTCATTATTTTAACCTAATTTTCGGATATGTTTTACCTCAATATTTCTAGTTTCTCATGTAAAAAGCATAGGATTTAATTGTTTCCAGAAGTGGGACGTTGTTGCTTGAGAAAAGGTCGCCTCGTAAGACAGACTCCTCCAAACAGCATTTGAGGTGTGGGTGGGTAATCTGGAACCAAACTAGTTTAGGGACTTAATTAGCTTAATTATTAAATGAAATAAGATGAACTAAGCTATTCTAAGGTTTTAGTTAGCTTAATTATTTAGTTAGGACACCTAGCAACTTAATTAAATGCATTAAGCCAACTCACTCATTTTTGCCACACAAACCCACCATCCCTCACCATGACTCACCCATTTAATTTATACTTGGTTCCATTAGGTTTAGACACTTCTAACCTAATTAAATGAAAAATAAAAATTAGTATATAAAATCAGAAAGTGATAAGATGGAAAAAAATTCTAACAACCCATAGCCACCAAATTTGGTAGAGAAAACCAATTATGAGAAAAGGGAGAGAAAATCACGGTAAGAAAGAAAGAAAGAAAAGGAAAGAAAATGGAAGGGGAAGGGAGAAAAAGAAAGAAAAAATAAGGAAATCCTAATCACATCTAAGCTAAGTTAGTAGGTTTCTTTGCTTATTTATGCTATTTATCTAGTTTTATGTAATTGGTTAAGCTTGTATTTGGGTTGTGATTTGTTGTTGTTGGTTATGTTTTTGTTGGTTAGTTTGCTTTATGATTGATTATTCTTACACTTGGTTGTGATGGTTGGTTGTATGGTTGCTTGTTTAAGCCTTGTATATAGCCTGAATGATGGGTAAATTGGTGTAATGAATGCAATTTGGTTGATCAAAATTTAAGGGAACAATTTGGGTTGATATGAACTTGGATTGGAATAAAATGAAAAGGAAGAAAAATGTAGTTTTTGGGGTTTTATCTTGGTAATATTCAGCCAAGAATGGAAGAAAATGAAGTTCTTTTAATGTCTAAGATCTTAAATTTTAATGGTAGATAAATTAGGTTAATTGGTCCTTTAAAAAAAAGAAAATGAAGTTAGAAAGGTGAAATCGATTGGCCAAGAAGCGTCAAAATTTAGCGACAAGGGAACATTACGCCTAGCATGTTTTAAACTAGCCCGAAGTTTTAAACACCATGTAAACCGAGCATAGAATGAATTAACAATTAGATGTACCCCATTAAACAAAAGGGAAGTCCCATATGTGAATTAAGTCTACGACCCGTCAAATATCAAATGTCGGCATTTCCACATAATTAGATGAATGTTGCGATGGAGCTTATGAAAAATTATGAACCATTTATGAAACCCTATATGGGTTAGATATCAAGAGTGGAATAATGGTGTAGGGTTTGGTACTCCTAGTACCTTTAATGCGGTAACCATGACATCACATGCATTGGTGGGAACTTAATTGAGAAAGAATTAATTGATTAAGACTTGGTTCACATGGTTAGGTTTGATAACATAACGAGAATAAATTGGTATTAGCAATTCAGTTCGTGTGCATACTCTAAGCTACATGCCCGCACTATTAGATGATGGACTCTCGCTAATAGTGGCTACAACAAAGGATAATTTTGTTGTTAGTAGAAGGTGATTTGGTAATCACTTGGATTAAAATTAGAATAGACTTGCTAATGCCCGTGGTACCGGAATTAAAATTGGTGAGTATGGTGGGAAGTCGAAAAGCATTACATATCACGTGCATCACCCCACTTACTAAGCATCAGCTGACTCGATTGTTATTTGCATGTTATGACATGTAGCGATGATTGTAGTATCGATAAGGATGCTACCGGGTCCTCTAAAAGGGCTCATATGTGACATAAACCTAAGGGGATGTTACTTTGATTGTAATTTTTAGGGTTGGGATATCAATAGACATTCTAATGGTATTGTAAATAAATTTTATAATTTCTTTACTTGTATTTGTTAATGTTATGTAAATTGTCTTGTACGTGTCTCATTATATGATAAGTCCCGACTGTATGAGCACATACGTGTATGGGATTAAGTCGAGAATTGGTCATGTCAACGTGATGCACTCCTTGCCCAACCACTCCTTTTGGGTAATTAGCAAATGGGTTGGGGAGGGGGGTCACAGGGTGGTATCAAAGCTATGGTTTAGTTAATCGGTAGAACCCTAAGTGTTACTTGAGCCTCGAGGACCGGGTGTGCTACTCAACGAGTAACAATTTGATTACTAATTTTTTTTAGTGTATGATTATTATTATGTGATTTTCATATCGATATATAATTATGTTCTAGAACATTAATACTAGTAAATATTATTATCGTAGATGTCGTATTTATTCCACACACCCCGCCTTGTTAGAACACGCCAACAATAAGCCACCCTAGCTAGCTACCGGGTTGAGCTAAACAACCCGAATATGACTCGGATCGGGATAGAGTAACCCATGTCACTCGAGTGCATGACTCGATTTAGCGAATAACATTCATTGATGCTTCTTTCTAGTAGTATCGCAAGTATAGATTTTCTACGACCGACTCTACACTAGACTCTCTTATTGAGATTAGCAGTTGCTCGATGATTTTTGGGATGGGTTGATAGATTGATTTTTTTATCGAAACCTAGTCCGAGCTTTCCTTCTAGTACAAGTTAGGCAAACTCGTACCCGATTGATATACAATTGGGGTCTACCATTGCCCCTCGCTCATGAGATAGTATGCATTGTATCGGATGATGTTATTTACTTATGGAGGGTCAAGCCTTCCTTCCCACGACGTATCTAGTATATTTGTTGGGCATCATATGTAGTAACTCTATCATATGGTGTAGTACTTATTGTGCATTTTTTGATGTAAATAAGTACACTTTTGATTGTGAATATAGCACAAAAACTTTTATAAGATAAAAGTGCTTGTAAATACCTATTGTGTACAAAATGTTTCATATATATATATATATATCTATAATTTCGTATATAAGTGGATGATTTACATTGCATGTTGTTGTCAATACCAAAACTAACTTGAGCATAACATGGCATGTACAAAGTCGAAACATGCCAAGAAAGTATCTAGTATAGACGGGAGGTAAAGGGACCTCCAACGACAATAATCACAATCAATAAGATGCCTTAAATCGTATGATGGATATGATGCAATGGTAGTAACAATTAATGTAACAACAACAACGAGTCCATACGGAGCGTGATGAGACAGCTTTTGGCCATGCATCAATAGCGCCCACCTCCGTTGCCCTAGCAAAAGAATGATGCGATAGAGAGGTTTCGTAAAATGAATCCTCATGAATTCTTCGAGGGTGTTAACCCAATGATAGTATAGGAATGGATTAAGTCTTTAGAAGTGATATTTGAATACTTGTAATTTACCACTAATGAGCGAGTATCATGTGCCATTTTTATGCCGATTAAGGATGCTTGCACATGGTGGGAGAGCGCACTACTAACGAGTGGACATGCTTACCTTAACTCGGGAAGGATTTAAGGAGGTCTTCTACAACAAATACTTTACTCGCAGATGTGAGGGCTAAGAAGATTCAATACTTTCTAGAACTAAAGTAAGATGGAATGTCGATGGGCGAATATGTATGAAAATTTGAACAAGGGTGTAGATTCGCTCTATTCATCGCTAGGGATAAAAATTTGAAAAGAAATCAATTCTTAACAGGGTTAAACCCAAGAGTACGAGCATGGTACGGATATCTTCCGCCCACACCTTTCTAGAAATGGTGGATAAGGCGATGTTGGTAGACAAAGATCAAAAGGAGATTTTAAAGGATTTACAACAAAAGAGGTAAGCATTTAAAATGAGGGCCTTTTCATCCGGACCACTAAGACGATTTCCACTTAGAAATTTTAATCGTGGTGGTGGATCAAGAGATGCACGAACCGCCAAACCTACACCGTATGCTCAATGCCTAGTACTCGAATAATCAACAAAGACCAATGATGGGCAATCAACCGTGGCCAACAATGAGTAATCGACCTCCATGCAATAAATGTGGGAGATTTCATATTAGGGAATATCGATCAAATGTAAGAACTTGTTTTGTATGCCACAAGCCAAGACACATATCCCACAATTACCCCCAAGTGTAGGAACCGAGTTTGAGAAGGGTACCTACTCGGGTTTACACAATGGCCTAAGAGGAGTCCGACAAGAGGGACACGATAGTAATTTATGTTAATATCTCAATCCTTGGCTCAATCGCTTATGTTTTGATTGATTATGGTGCCACACACTAATTTATATCAAACACATTAGTAAAAAGCCTAGGTGTCAAACCTAAAACATTGACAATAGGATACTAATAGTAATCCCTTCGGAAAACCTATGGAATCAACGAGCCTAGTCAATCGTTGTCCCGTACAAATTGAGGATAGAGGCTTAGAGGCCGACTTGATAGTTTTGGACCTCCAAGATTTTGATTTAATTATGGGAATTGATCGGTTAATGAGGCATGGTGGCACCATCTATTTTCGAGGTCGGAGGGTAGTATTTGACCTACCTAGAAATCATTTGTTAGAGTTTAAAGCTAATATGAAGTTTTGAGTCAGTACCAGTCATTTCGGCCATAAAGGCTCGAAAGATGCTAGAAAAAGGGTGTAGAGGGTACATAGCGCATGTGGTGGATAGTCAACTAGAACAAAAGTAAAAAATAAGAGATATAAAAGTAGTAAGAGAGTATTTTGATGTATTCCTAGAAGGTTTGACTATGTTACCACCGGAGAGGAAGATAGAATTTGGGATTGATCCGGAGCCGAGCACAACTCTAATTTCTAAAACTCCCTACACAATGGCACCGATTGAGTTGAAAGAGCTAAAGGTGCAACCGTAAGACTTACCGAACAAGGGATGCATACGCCCTCGTTCCTCACCTTGGGGAGCTTCGGTACTATTCGTGAAAAAGAAGGACAATAGTGTAAGGCTATGTATTGGTTATCGAGTGTTGAATTGGGTGACGATTAAAAATAAGTACCTGTTACCCCGCATTGATGATTTATTCAATCAATTGCAAGGAGCGACAATGTTTTCTAAAGTAGACTTATAATCGGGGTATCATCGATTGAGGGTGAGATCGAAAGATGAGAAGAAAATGGCATTCGAACAAGATACAAACACTATGAGTTCTTAGTAATGCCAATTGGATTGACTAACACTGCAGATCACTTTTATGGAATTGATGAATCGAGTCTTCAAGGAGTTCTTGGACAAGTTTATCATCGTATTCATTGATCATATCATAGTCTATTCTCGAAGTGAGGAGGAGCATAAAGGACATTTGAGAATAACCTTGTAGACATTGAGTAGCAATTATATGCCAAATTTAAGAAATAAAAATTTTGGCTAGAGCAAGTGGCTTTTCTAGGCCATATAATAATGAAGGAGGGCATAGTCGTAGATCCAAAGAAAGTAGAAGCTATCCGAACTAGCATACCTTGAAAAATGTGTCGAGGCATGAAGGTTTTTAGGGATAGTCGGTTATTATCAGAGATTTATAGAGGGTTTCTCTAAGATAGCTAGGCCTCTTGCTGATTTGATGAAAAAAACCTTAAGTTCTAGTAGACGGATGCTTGTGAGGAGTGCTTCCAAGAGTCGAAACGAAGGTTAGTCATGATCCTAGTTCGACTGTTCTATCCGAGGCTGAAAATTTTATGGTGTATTGTGATGCTTCTAAAAATGGGTTAGGAGCAATATTGATGTAGAAAGGGAAGGTAGTCACCTATGCATCAAGATAATTAAAGGAACATGAACAAAATTATCGGACGCATGATCTAAAACTAACGACGGTAGTCTTTACCCTAAAAATCTAGAGACACTATTTATATGGGGCCAAGTGTGAGATATATACGGATCATGAAAGCTTACGATATATCTTCACACAAAAGGAGTTGAACATGAGACAAAAAAGGTGGTTAGAGCCGATGAAGGATTATGGTTGTATCATCAATTATCATCTAAGCAAAGCTAATGTTGTTGCCGTTGCCTTAAGTAGAAAATTGATAACAACGATGCGGGTAATCCAGCCATCGATATTGAGAGATCTACAAAAGCTAGAATTGGAGATAATTTTGATAGGTCATGAGAGCATTTTATCGGTTTTAGTAGTTCAGTCCACTCTATAGGAAAGAATTCAAATGGGGTAGCAAATACATAAAAAGTTGAATGAATTGAAGGAAAACATAAAGGCTAGAAAGGAATCGATTTTATGGTGGACGAAAAAGGCATAATTAGATTTAAAGGGAGGTTGTGTTCCCTCGATGGAGGATGTGAAGGAAGAGATATTAAAAGAAGCATTTGCAACTCCCTATTCGATACACCCGTAAAGGAAGAAGATGTGCCAAGACTTGCGACAAAGTTATTAGTGGCTTGGAATGAAGAAGGACATAGCTAATTTTATGGCCAAGTGTTAGATTTATCAATAGGTAAAGGCAGAACACAAAAGACCCTTAGGAACGTTAAAACCATTGGCTATTCCCGAATGGAAATAGGAACATATAATGATGGATTTCATCATGGGATTGCCAAGGTCGAAAAGAGGGTCGGATGCCATCCGGGTGATCGTAGATAGGCTAAAAAATCGAGTACATTTTCTTCTAGTCAAAACCATCTACAATCCGAACCAAGTATGCCTAGTTATACCTTGACGAAATTATAATATTACAAGGGATTTCGATCTCGGTTATGTTAGATCGAGATCCCGCATTCACCTTCATATTTTGGAAGAGTTTGCATAAGGCTAGAGGTATAAAGCTAAAATTCAGCATGGCTTATCATCCATAAATCGATGGATAATCCGAATGAGTGATCCGGATTCTAGAAGATATGTTGCGAGCATGGATTTTGGATTGGTCCAAAAAATGGGAGAGATACGTACGCTTAGCTGAATTTACGTATAATAATAGCTACCAAGCTTCAATTGGGATGGCTTCCTATGAAGCTTTGTATGGGCAGACAAATCTCCCATCCATTGGGATGAGATAGGGGTAAGGAAGTTGATGAGACCGAAGCGGTGTAGGAAGCAATTGAAGTAGTGAAAAAGATCCGCAATA